>CAJHQQ010003239.1:0-48095 GCA_905132885.1 Moricandia moricandioides | reverse complement strand
AGAACGAATCTAAAGACTCAAGTCCTTCAAGGCGTGTGGATCGGATGGTGACACAAGAGGGATGAATGAACTCTTGATACTCCTAGATGAATGGTTTGGATATACACACCAAAACTAAGCACCCTTAACTCTGGATATGACACACCAGAACTCGGCACACTTCTTTTAGAGAGAGAGAGCCGCAAAGATGAATGACTTCAATAGAAAAAGGTTGCAGTGAGTACAAGAGGGCAATAAGGGGCCCTTTAAATAAGGAAACCAGATGACATGCCTCTAGGGTTTCGACAATGATTCAAAAAAAGGAAAGAAATAAAAACTATAGTCTAAAGTTTAAAATGAAATAACATGTAACTTCTATTAGTCTTGGACCGAGTGTAGCACTTAGGTGATTTGTAGACATGTTGTGGCCTCGTTACAAACCTTCCTTCTAAGAAAACCTCGTGGGACAAAACCAAAAGCAAGGAAAAGAGCCCGCACTCCATGTCTGCTAGACACTACCTCAGTTACTGAGACGGCTTGAATGGTGATCAAGACATTCGATCAAACTTGTCAAGACCTTCTTGTTGTGGATGTGAAGTGAGTAATCCAACAACATTCTCCTTAGCTTCTTGACTCTGGAACGAGTCATGGGACCTTCATGAATGGTTAGAGCGTCCTCATCAAATGGTTGATGCATTGTGGCTTCATATTGCTCATCTAAACTCTCCCCATTGTCTTCCTTAGTGATCCGGTCCATGATCACATGGTACAACTTGAAAAGTAACCTCAGGGGTATTCTTTTGATACTTTTAAAGTTACTAGTCCTTAATGATCAAACTGATGCATATACTCACTCTAGGAATGCTGGTCTATCTCTTAGTGCTTGTTAGCATGTCTAAACCATTTGATAGTTGATTCAGGTGCATCTCATCACATGATTAGTGATACGAGTCTTATTAAAGATATAGAGCCTGCTCATGGACATGTTATGATTGCTAATGGTGATAGGATTCCAATAAGGGAGTATAGGCAAATTGAAAACTGTTGATAAGGAATCTAGAGCTTTTTAACATGCCTGAAATTACATCAAACTTGTTATCAGTTAAGAAGTGCACTAATGATCTAAAATGTAGAGTTATCTTTCAGTCCTAATGATGTGAAGTTTCAGGATATTGAGAGCAGCCGTGTGATTGGGAAAGGAGTTACACAAGGAGATCTTTATACTTACTTGAAGAGCTTACTTCTTTAACCTAATTGTTCTTTTACTTCTGTTTCTGCTTCTGCTTTAATAAGAATGCTTTGTGGCATGCTAGACTAGGACATCCTCATGTTAGAGCTTTAAACTTAATGGTTCCAGGTGTTGTCTTTGAAAATAATGATTGTGAAGCTTGCATTTTAGGCAAGCATTGTAAGACTGTTTTCCAAAAGTCCACTACTATCTATGATCACTGCTTTGATTTAATACATTCAGATGTTTGGACTGCTCCTTGCTTGTCTAGAGAAAACCATAAGTACTTTGTCACTTTCATAGATGAAAAATCGAAATACACCTGGATAACCTTGATTCCATCTAAAGATAGGGTGCTTGATGCATTTAGAAACTTTCTGTAAGTTTAGTGAAGAACTCGGTGAGATTAAGCAAGAACAGGAGATGGAGAGAGTGATTTCGTTTGAGAGAGAGAGAGTATGAAGGATTCTTTCTCCTTATTTTCCTTTAGAAACTATACAACTTGTTTTATAGACAAAGGAGACAAGAAGAATAGAAATTAATCTATTCTGGTCTGAACCAGAGAGAAAGGGACAGCTCCTGAACGGTCTGATCTCTAATTCAATTTCAAATCTGCCTTAGAAGACTCAGCTGGACGAGTTCCACTTGTCTATGTAGTTGATGCATGTAGTTGATGCATGTAGTCGACTATATCAGCTCTCGTATGTAGTTGAAGGCATGTAGTTGACTATATCAGCTCCCATGTAGTTTGAGGCATGTAGTCAACTATGTCACTTGCCTATGTACACATATGTTCTTCTCTTTATCTACACTCAGGTCAATACTCCCCCTCAAGCTTGACCATGTGAAACAAGTCAAGCTTGGAAGGACCATGACAAACATCCCTCATTAAAACCTTAGTATGCAAAACCAATTGGGACAAAAACACACTAAGGAAATGATGCGTCCCTAGGATGCTCTTTGGTTGATGGGAATGGATAATCCTTGCAAGAACGAATCAAAAGACTCAAGTCCTTCAAGGCGTGTGGACTTGGATGGTGACACAAGAGGGAATGGATGATCTCTTGATACTCCTAGATGAATGGTTTGGATATTACACACCAAACTAGACACCCTTAAGCTCTTGGATATGACACACCAGACTCGGCACACTTCTTTTAGAGAGAGAGAGAGCCGCAAAAGATGAATGTAACTTGTATAGAAAAGATTGGATCATTACAAGACGGTGTTCGAGACCTTCTTTAATAAGAACCAGAGACATGCCTCTAGCCGGTTTCGACATTGAACCAAAAAAGGAAAGAAATAAAAAATAGTCTAAGTTTAACATAAGTTCAGAATGAAATAAAATGGAACTTCATGTAGTCTTGGACCGAGAATAGCACTTAGGTGATGTGTAGACAAAGTTGTGGCCTCGTTAAAAACCTCCCTCCTGGAAAACCTCGTGGGACAAAACCAAAAGCAAGGAAAAGAGCACACACCCCATGTCTTGCCTAGACACTAACTCAGCTTGATGTAGAGATGGCTTGAATGGTGATCAAGACATCTCGGATCAGACCTTGTCCAAGACCTTTGTTGTTGTGGATGTGAAGTGAGTAATCCAACAACATTCTCCTTAAGCTTCTTGACTCTGGAACGAGTCATGGGGACCTTCAGGAATGGCTAGAGCATCCTCATCACGTGGTTGATGCATTGTGGCTTCATGTGGCTCATCTAGACTCTCCTCCTTGTTCTCCTTAGTGATCCCGGTCATGATCACAACAAATGCACTCTATAAAGGTTGCATCTACTCAAGCTCTTCAGGTTCATGTTCAAAGGCTTCCATTCTTTGGTGCTTTCCAATGATCACATCATCCCCACTTGATGCGTCCCTAGATGCTTCTTTGGTTGATGCGGAATGGATAGATCCTGCAAGAACGAATCAGAGACTCCAAGTCCTTCAAGGCGTGTGGATTGAATGGTGACACAAGAGGGATGTATTTGATCTCTTGATACTCCTAGATATTGAAAGTTAACGCTTTGTCCGCATATGACACACCATCTCAAGATAGACACCTCACTTCGAGGATCTCCGCTGAGATATACATGGGTTCTTTATCGCCACCAGAACTCGACACTTTCTTCTAGAGAGTTAGAGAGCCGACAAGATGAATGTAACTTGTTTAATACACAGACAGGATGATTACAAGAGCGGTGTAGAGCAAACCCTATTAATAGGAACACCAGCTAGAACATACTCTCCTAGGTTTGATCCTCGTTTCGACCATATCTAAACCAGGAAAGATAAGAAAACTATAGAGTCGTTTTATCCTTAGTCTTATACATAAGTTTACCCGAATGAAGTAAACAACGGAATACCTCATATGTAGTCTGGGTGGACGCGCAAGAAATGCTAGCAGCTTATGCGTGATGTGTAGACAGTCTATTGCT
This sequence comes from Moricandia moricandioides, assembly GCA_905132885.1. NCBI lineage: Eukaryota > Viridiplantae > Streptophyta > Magnoliopsida > Brassicales > Brassicaceae > Moricandia > Moricandia moricandioides. Next base: position 44,461 of record CAJHQQ010003239.1, on the reverse strand, counting down.
CGGCCTCGGTTAAAAACCTCCCTCCTGGATACACCAGCATAGCTACATCGTTAGGGACAACACTACCAAAGCAAGGAAAAGAGCACACACTACTCCATGTCTTCTGCTAGACCAGGCTATACTAACAGCTTGATGTTAGACAATGTGGATGGAATGGTGATCCAAAATAGACATTCGGATACACAGATCCTTCCGAGTCAAGACTTTGTTTGTTCTCGTAAGATATGTGCTAATGACAAGTATCCAACCAAGCTCTTATCCATGTGCCAGCTTTACCTTGACCTCCTGGAATTCTCACGAGTCATGGGAAAAACCTCTCCAAGGTTTTTGTCTCAGTGAATTGGCTAGAGCATCTACTAAAGAATCAAATCTGTAACAAAACCCATCCTCAACAGTCTTGGCATTAGTATTATTTCTTACGCCAATCACCAAGTTGTATTGGGGGCATGTCCATGTGGCTTAGCGTACAATGGTGGCTCATCTGACTCCCTTGTCAATCTCTGATCCCGTTAGGTGATAGACCCGGTTATCCATGTCACATTTCAAATGCCACTTTCTGTGAAAAGGTTGCATCCTCACCAGCTCCCTTACCAGGTTCTAGGTATACTTCGCTTGAAAAATTTTCCCCACTCTCACTTGGTGCTAAGCATTATAATCATCACAATTTGCTCCTCTTTCTGGTAAGCACCTATTCTTTTACATCAAAAAGTATTGTTGATCCTCAAGATCTGTTTGCCATACCCGTTACCAATAAGAAGGAGCTTAGGCTCCCTAAGTCAGTAACTGGGTTCTATCAGATCACACTTTCAAAACGGGACAGTAACTACGTACTCTTTGATAGGCCAATAGAACTAGTAGCTGGCCGTCATTGTGTATTTGAGCTATATTCGTTATGACAGGCCACTAATCCATTTTGATTCCTGCAATTCATGGACCTGTCTACTTAAACCTCAACATGCTTGAACAAGCACCGTCTCTAGCACATCACTAGCCATGAAAATAGTTCTACAAATCACATAGAAAGTAATAATTCTTCAATACAGGGCAGTTCACACTATGGGAGATATATATCTTGGGTGGCTCTGAAAACTACAGAGGTGAGTAGGAAGGGAGAGTATGGGGGTGGGGACTGATGCTGCGATAATTTGTGTGTTGTCTTGTGTGGCTTTCATATCTGATGAGGTATTGAAAGCTAGCTGACGTCCTGGTGCCTTAAATCGCTCTGCATTTCGCGAGAAAAAAGCAATCAGCCTGGCTCTCATAGAAGCGCGCATTCCCCTTTGTCTTCATCTGCACCAGTCTGCACTAAAATGTGTACCTCATTTCTTTCTTGTCTATTCTTCGAGACATAAGGTTGATCATAAACTGCCTATGTGGCTCTTTTAGACAAAAGGGTCTAAGTGGCAAGTCATATTGGTCGTATATCGGATAAATTCTCCTTCCAGGAACATCGAATATGTAACATCTCCTGATGAATTCGACTCCCTATTTAAGAGGGGACATGAGCTCTAGCATGCAGACCTTTCTTGATGTATTTTCCCGGATCTAGGTGGAGCTAAACCAATCAAATCAAGGTCAAAAATCTTTGCTTTATCCTACTTCGATTCCCCCTGTGTGTCTTCTGAGCACGCTTCTTGTGGTCACCAGGATATACGATCACTTCTTTCACCGAGGAAGTGACATGTGTGATTTTTGAAGACTCGCTTAATTTTTAGAACATAACTAGTGTATCAGTACACACTTTCACAGAAACTATCTATCTGCAACCACAACCTTCAGATCACCTGCATAAATTAGACAAACACACAGCAAAAGAAGTCCATCACACCAGAGAATCGTATTTCGTACGAATCCACAGACCTCATAACCACTCATCACATCAATTTGAGCCCTAAAGATGAGATGTTATTCGAGAGACATAATATTATAGACAACCCTAATTATTGAGCCTCTTCGTGAGCCCCTGATGAGTTAAGTTGTGAAAAAGCTTGAGATAATGCAAGTGGTCAACAGCCATTGTCGATATACAGGTTCCCACATCCCTATTTAGCTGGATCATCAGTTATTGGAGCTGAATCCAGATATGGCATAAGGGTAACCCTCATAGGGGGCAATGTGACAAGTTATCTTTGTTTACCTGATTTCTCACCCCATGTGGTGGCGATGGATATGGGGGTATGCTGGCGGCTAGACAGTTTCCTGAGGAAGAACAAGGTCCGTGATTGGAGTTCCCATTTTGACAATGCTTAAATAACACAACATAGTTATTGGGATGAGGCCATTGCCCACACCAAAGTCTCCCCATTCTTGATACAAGCATTTGTATCAATGAATGGCAAGGGGACATGAAATCATGAATTCTCACCTTCAGTCTCTCAGTCGATGCTAGTTCCATATCAAAGTGGTATTTAGATAGATTTTTTATCAAACACAATTTTGACGCATGTCTAATACCCACAGCATGACCGAACGTATCAAATTCAGGAGATTTCTTTTCATGTTTTTGTGGGTATCATTATTCATCTGTATGTTTAATGCATAGTTAACATTTTTTTATGACAGTGATACACTTCTTAGGACTATGCCAGGAGATACCAAGTACTATCGAAATGGTAAATAAACTCCACATCCAAGAGAATTAAGAATCTCTTTCTTTAACACACATCTTTCCAACGTTGGCGGAGTTTTGGTTCTTAGGAGAATATATATTACCTGTCTTTTATGATGCGACTAAATAAGTCATCTGGTGTGAGATTACTGTCATCTGATATTTTCAGTGATCCTTCTGAGAATGAATGTAATGACGTATCTTAATGATGCACTCACTGCTCAAAGAGGGTCAATATCGTACACTTTTGATATACTTCCACACCATGTGAGTAGCCTAAGATTCTTTGCACTCTTTCCTATGAATTATTTTAGCTCAATTAAAAGTGATATGACTCCAATTTCATTTTTCCATGTTATAGCTCGTGGCTTACTCCCACAATGAACAACAGGATATACGATGTGTTATATATATAGACCATAGCATTAATGCGTACCTTGAGGCACCTATCAGGTATGGGGAGGGACTTTAAAGTCCGCAAGTTCGTTCTGGGTGCTTAAGCCTCGCTCCATCTGATTATCTGCTTGATAGAGATGCGAGGGTCTTTCCCTATATGATATCTAGTACAGTTGTAAGGGATCCAGGTAGATGCAAGTCCTGCCTTGATCAACAAGATATGTTCAATACTCGGTCGCAAAATTGAGTTCGTACTCCCACCTTCATGCTCTCTAATCTCGCACTGTACAGGTGGCGAGGCACAAATTTCCACCACTTTCTCAAATGGTGGATTGCTATTATGCTACTCTTTCGGGAAATATCCTCCCTCGTCATCATTCATTTGGGGTCTCACCGTCCTCGAGTTAAATACGCAGCTGTCTTGAAGGACCTTTCCAGCACGCCAAATGTTTTGCAAGACAATAAGCTTCTCTTGGGAGAGAAGTCTCTCAAAGTGCCCCAAATGAACATGTTTTGCAAAACTAGCAATTTATCCTCTGATGGATCAGGGAACCATAAGAATTTTCGCTCCGTATATGAACTGGGTGTATTTGGACTCCGATTGACTTAAGCGAATGTCGGCATTCATCTTCCCTGTTGAGTTTCATAGTGAAAACTCTTGCTGAGCCCTGAGACGTTGCAAAATCACGACCTATAGGAGTCCTTGCTTCCAATTAGGATGACAAATCTACAAAATCCAAATGTTGGTGCGCAGGAATGGTAATGAAGACTCCTTACTTAACTTCTTCATTGTTCGATTCTTGTTCTTCTCTGATTCAACACCTATCCTCGTACAACATCGGCAAACAGATGAAAGGGGATGTAGTCAAATCTACTGTCTTTCATGTCCTCTACAGTCATGCCTCTAGATTAGTTCCAAAGATCGAAAGACAATCTTACCTTCTAACTTTTCCTTGTACCTAGGAGCGAGAAGAGGAGTAGAACACAGATAACACCGCAGTGTTAAGAATGGTCTATATGAAGGTCTTTGGACAATCACACTGGATAAAAAGAGTAACAAATATAGTTTCGATTCCTTCTATGAGCTCCTCTGAGGCTTCCATGGGTGTCTATCTGCTACCAATGTGTTGTTTTAAGGGACACAGGAGGCGTTCCTGAACAGGCTGTTCTTCTTTAAGAAAGATATGTGAGGGCACTTTGTCTCCCTTAGGTCTCTTTCATCACCTCAAGGCACACAAAAGTCAGTTGGGCTACCTTGATCACCTTCTTTGGGTAGGCACAACCTCTGGATTCTTGATGTCCGGTGGTTTTCAATGGATGGCGAGCTGTGTTGGTCCGTTTGATTTGGCTTCTCCCACAACCATTCATTACTTGTAAATGCCTCCTTAACCTCTTGCACTGAATAAACAGAATTGTTTATCTTTTTAGATGCAGAGACTGTCTTCTCCTTGTTATATCGGCAGTTTCCGACCCACCAGTGATTCTTCCACGAATGCCAAAAAAAATAGGGACTTAACAAACAGATTGGTTCCTTGCTAGATGATCCAATATCCAGATGGCGAGAATGGATCGGCGTGATGTCATGCTGTCTTGTTGTTTTGGGACTGAGTTTGAAAGGAGCCATCAGCACTAATGGCTTGGATCGCATTCACCACTAACACCTTGGCTCTGGATGAAATAGTGACTTGTAAATCCAAGCTTAATCTCCACTTATGATGGTAAGAAACTCAAAGGCATAGGCCTACACTTGCTTCCCCTCTCCCTTGGAACCAATAACACGCTCTACACAGCATTCAATGAGCCCATCCTTCTATCTAATAACGCCGAAGAGGTCCAACTCATGGTGTCTGCCACTGCTGGTATTAACCGTTTCCATCAAGGGGCTTTCAATCTTCTCGCGTGTTAAGAGTGCAAACTCCATGGATCTTCAAGCTTCTTTGGGACAGCTCAAACCTCCAATGGTATAAGTAAGCATCCTGGGGCACATCAGGCGCGTCATCTCATTGAGTAGGTGACCCAAATCAAATTACGCCATATTTGGGCCCGATATCACTCTTGATTCTCTCTTCCAATCTTCTGAGTTACAACATCCTTCAAGAACTTGCTGTATTGAGGGATCAACATGAAGGCATCAATAATGGGCATGGTAATCTGAACCTCACTCATTTGCTTCTCAAACATGGTCTTGTATTTCTCCAAAAGTTGTTTCTTGAATCTTCCTGGAAATGGAAGTTTTGGCTCATAAGGAGGGGAAATGAACTTAGACTGTGTTGGGGAAGAGGTAGCGTTATCTTTGTTCGATGCTTTCTTTTCTTCCTCAACTTTTCCTTTGCCTTTAGCCTCAACCATCTTTTCCATGATATCCTCATTGGTTTTCTCATCCACAATTACAACCTCATCTTCTAGATTGATGGTTACCTCCCCACCTTGTTTCTCATCATCCTTGAGGAGAACTCGTGAAGGTAACTCTCTGCCACTTCGTAAAGTGATTGAGTGCATTGTCTCCTTAGGATTCTTCTCAGATTCTCCAGGTAAGGAGCCAGTGGGTCTCTTAGAGTTGGAGCTCATAGTGGCGAATTGATTCTCCAAAGCTTTGAATTTGTTGTTGAGCTCAGTGTAACTCCCATCAATCTTTGTGTGGATGTTTTTGAACTCATCTCCAATAACTTTCTCACTTCGTGCTTGAGATTCAAGAAGCTGCTTAAACATAGATTCCACACTTGTATCTCTAGGTTGAGCTTGGTGAGAACTTCCTTGACCTTGAGTAAACTGATTACCTTTGGGTGGGAAGCCTAGAGGATAGGGTTGTTTGGGTGGGTAGGCATTTTGCTGGTAGTTGTTTGGGTACTGGGGCTTGTTGGGAAAAGGGTTTTGGTAGGGAAATTTGGGTTCTTTCCTGTACCACTGTCCGTTAGCACTGACAAAGCATAGCTCTTGTTGTCCTTCCAAACCATCAACTTCATTAATCTCAAGAGCATCTTCTGGGCCTTTCTTTCCAACAAAGTTGACCTTTTCTTGTTTAGCTCTATCCAGCAGAAGCATGTCAAGTTTATCCTGCAGAGACTTCAGTTCTTTCTTTGTATTGGAGTCCTCGCCGCCTCCACCTCTGTTTTGCCTGTCGCAGTCATCATTGTACACTGAGTCACTTTGTGACATGTTCTCAACGAGTTCCATGCCATCGTGAGTTGTTCGACCCAGGAAGAAGTCATTACTTGCAGTATGTAACATGCTTCGATACTTAGGTAGAACTCCTCTGTAGAAAGTGCTCAGGATACTCTCATCATTGAAGCCATGGTGAGGACACTGTGTTAAGTAGCTCTGATCTTCCACGCTTCAGCAAAACTCTCAAGGTTCTTTTGTTGGAACCCAGAAATCTTATTTCTCAACTTAGCAGTTCTGGAGGTAGAAAAGAACTTGTTAAGGAAAACACGCTTGCACTCTTCCCAAGTTTCAATGGATCCCCGAGGCAGACTCTTTTCCCATAAGTGGGCTTTATCTCCCAAAGAGAAGGGAAACAATCGCAGTTTGAAAGCATCCTCTGAAATTCCATTGATCTTTGTTGTGCCACATAACTTGTCAAAGTTATCCAGGTGGTCTAGTGGATCCTCCAAAGCGAGACCATGGTACTTGTTAGCTTGAATCATGTTGATCAAACTTGACTTGATCTCAAAGTTGTTGTTCTCCACAGCAGGTGCTCTGATACCAGCCATGTTCCCATGGATGTTGGGCTGGTCATATGTCCCGATTGCCCGAGCTTGGCGTGGGGGATGCTGTTGACCAAGGTTTGCAGCTCCTTGGCCCTGTGCATCTGGAGGTGGTGGGCCATTGTTGTTAACTCCATTGACACCTGCCTGGTGAGAGTTATTGTTGTTAACGTCCATGTCAAACTCCAACCGATCAAAAGGAATCAGTTGTTCTTCTCTTCTCTTTCTTGCTAACTCTCTCTCTCTAAACCCCTGATGTTATCAACTCGTGGAACAAGGTCTGTTGGTCCTCTGCTTCGTAAGTTCATACACCTGTTATTCAAGAAGAAAGGAAGAAAGTGTGTCAGTAAATAAGACTTAGTCTCAAGTTATGACTAAATCTCACTGTCACAATCAACTTAGAACTGGCAACGGCGCCAAAATTGATAAAGGATTTTACTCTATCCTAATCAAAGTAGTATAGATGAGTGTCAATCCAATCCTAAGTGAACATGATGCAATGAGAATGCAAGTTCAAACTTAATCTAAGTGCAATCAATTTTGATATGGGGTGAAGTAACCAAATAACACAAATGTGAAACTAGGATTATAAATGAATGGGAAAAACGAGAACCCATGGGCAAGGGCTTTGACTTTGGATGATTCGGATTTAAGATAAACGGTTAACGTTATAGACGACTCAGTTCTACTAGTCTAGACGTACCTTTAGACTAATTCTTTATCAAGATAGAAGTTCATTTGCTTTCAATCACTAGACATCAAATGTCTTTGGTCTAATTAAATCAAGCAATCATTAAGAGTGGGTCTATTGACTATCTAAACTTTCCTAACATCAATTGTCATTGGTTAAGCCAGTAAAGAGAGTTATCACTTGGTTCAGACATTTCGTCGAACACCTTTCGGGTGCAAATTGCCTATTGATCTAGATTAAAGTGATCAAGTCTAATCTAGCATTAGAAACTAGCAATAATCATAGAACATGAATAATCAAATATTAAACCTTCTAACCTATTACCTAATCACCCTAGATTACCCTAACCCATGGATCCTACAAATGACTACTCACTAGCCAACATGATGAACTCAAAAACAAATGATGAATCAGAGTAAATCATTTCCAACAAACAAGAATAAAATGATGAATCAATGTAAGATTAATAAAAAGGATTCAAGATTCAAATTCTTCTTCACCAAGAGTAGTCTAGTCTCAAATAAAAACCAGAGTGAAATAAAAACTAGGTTTTAAGAGTATTTATATCTGTTTGAAAACAAATCGGGTCAACCCAACAAGTCTGTTTTGATCTGCAGAAATTTCAGCATCCACGACTGTAGTGACCAGGGCTGGTCGCTATGGTCCCCGGGTTTCTTTTGTGGGTCTGTAGCGACCAAGGCTGGTCACTACGCCTGGTTGTTATGGCATCCGCAACTCCATGTGGGTCTGTAGCGACCAGGGCTGGTCGCTACGCCTGGTCGCTATGGTTCCCGCAGCTCCATGTGGGTCTGTAGCGACCAAGGCTGGTCGCTACGCCTGGTCGCTACACCCCCTTTTGCTCCAAACTCCACTTCTTTGGCCTCCATTGCCTCCAATCTCATCAATGAACATCTTCCATACCTGACATAGACAAATGTAATGGAATGAAACCTAAATATGCCTATATGATATCCTATATGCCTGGAATGCACTTAAAGAGATGACCAAAACTATGCAAAAATGACCGGTATCAACACCTAGCATGGTTCAATACATAAAGTATAAATATAAAACCCTAAAGTTTAGGTGAAAACTTGTCCAAGGGTGATCTTGTAATCTTGTTTCATGTCTCTAATTTGGGCTTGAAAGTCGGTTGTCTGTGAACTGGACATCGATCGATGGCAGATCTACAACATCGATCCATCTTGGTCATGTAACATCGGTCGACACCTACGTTGTATCGTCAATCGATGGTGATCTCGTACTCCAATTCTCTTCAATGATCAGCTACGGATTATTCCTCTCCAAATGCTCCAAAAGCTCCAAGTATCTCCATATATCTCCAAAACGTACTTGGACCTGTAAAGACCTCAAAACATAGCCTAGACACACATAACAGACCCTAAATAGAGTCTATAACATGGTCTAAAACTAGTAATAAATATGCTATATAAAAAGTGCTAAGAAGCTGCACTTCTTTGAACCCGTGATGTGGACAATATCTGATATGACTTGAATCTGATCTAGGAGTTTCTAAAAGACTCTGAAAGTTCTTGTGAAAAAGTAGCAATCTTTCTCCTCAGATCTTCTTCTCTTGCGTCGTCAAAGATGTTACGCAAGAAAGCGTTCTTGATGTCAGTCCAGGATGTCAGAGATCCTGGTGGCAGCTGCTTAAGCCAATACGAAGCTTCTCCAGCAAGGGAGTACTTGAAGAGCTTACAAAACATATAGTCCTCAGGGACTCCATTGGCTTTAATAGGAGTCACTAGATCCAAAAATCTCTCCAGATGATCCATATGGTGTTCATGTCGCAACCCAAGGTAAGGCATCTGCGCTACAAGTCCAAAAAAGCGGGCTTGATCTCAAAATCATTTCTCTGAAAAGCTGGAGGGCGAATAACGGATTTGTTGGCGTAGAATTGGTTTGGACCGTTGTAATCAGCCAGTGTTCTCTGAGCAGCTTGGGCATTAGCTTCATCTTGAGCTACTGCAGCGTCTGCTTCCGCCTCTACTTTTGTATCAGATCACAGTCCATGACCGTCTATCTTCTTACCTCGTGCATTACGCAGATGACCGTTGAGGTCACGCAAGTCTTCATTATTATCTGGAGCCACTACTAAAGTCGCAACCATCTGAACTCGTCTGCTATTGTCGATCGATGCGGGTAAGTTGCTGTCAATTGATGTTGTGTGATCAATGCCAGCCGATGCTCGAGTTCTGATGTCGGTCGATGCGGTCCGTAAAGAAGTGTCGGTAGACGCTCGGTAGGTGTTGTCGATCGATGCTTTTCGTTTTTCTTTGCGGATTCTACGTTTGAGTTTCTCTGGGTCTGAGAATAGTAGTTCTTGACCTTTATTGCTCCTGGTACACTTTTGCATGTACCTTAAAAAACAAGGAAAATAAAACTTTAGCAACTTAAACGTAAAAACAAACCTAGAGTAAATCCTAAAAATTAAATTTAATGGTGATCAATGATCCCCTGCAACAACGCCAAATTTGGGATAGGTGTGTTTATTGTTTTAGCAGGGTATGAATATCTAAACAATTAACTATTATATAAACCCTAAGATTAACACAAAAATAATACTTTCACCAAGAGAGATCGGATGTAGTACTTAGGGATCAAATCCACAGAGAGCAATGGCACACAATAGATTTCTTATTTCTAAAGACTAAGCTAGGTAGATATATATATTAGTAACAAATAATCAATTAAGGAAATATTCCTTATCAAGAGGTATAGATGCAATATGGAAATATGATAATAATGTAAATATGGATATATGCTATTAAACTAACTAGATGCAAATGTAAGTATGCTAGACCTAGGGTTTCAAGCTTAATGGATTATAGGGAATAAAAAGCACGGAAATGTAAATATTCTAGAACTCAAATATTATCTATTTGACCCTTTTAACTCCAACTCTCGTATGCGACCAAACGGAAAAACCATCGATCGACGGCTAAGGACTGATGTCGATCGATGGTGAAATTAAAATGGAGTGTGAACGAGATTTGATAAATTCACAAAGTTAATTAGACCAGCTCTCGCATGCGCCTAACAACCTAGTTAAATAGAGTCTATTATGGCACAAAACCTACTCTCGTAGTCCTCCATGTCCTACTTTCGAGATCCTAGTTAGCTACTCTAGAATGCAAGCATTAAACACAACTCAATTGATGGATATTAACTTAACCTAGTAATCCTAATTTTGGGATAATCCATGATTGTTGTCATTCAACCCTAAATATAGTTGATAAGTACTCAGACATAATCAAAGCAAGAACAATAGTCTGAATATAATGCATAGATAAAATATTGGGGTTTCAACACAAATCTCCCTCAGTACTTATGAATCCTATCCCCTAATACTATTATAGAAAATTAAACTCTCTTGAAGATCCTCTTTCTTTTTTGTTCTATGTAAAGCATAAATATAAAACCCTAAAATCTAGGTCAAAACTCGTCCAAGGCATCTTCGTCATTTGTCTCTAACTTGGGCTTGAGATCGGCAGTCTGTGATTTGGTCGTTGATCAATGGCAGGTGTGCAACATCGATCGACCTTTTACTTGTAACATTGGTCGATGACAAGTTTGTGTCGTCGATCGACGAAGGTCTTGTACTTCGACTCTCTCAATGATCAGCGATGGTTCTTCTCTTCTAAATACTCCAAAAGCTCCAAGTATCTCAATATATCTCCAAAACGTACTTGGATCTGTAAAGACTCTAATACATAGTCTAGAAAAATATAATAAAGCCTATAACATGGCCTGAAACTGGTAATAAATAGGCTATATCACCTCTCTACAGAATCTGCTGACATACCCGTGCTCTAGTGAGGCTGCTACAGTACTTGTTGGACATGTTACTGCTAAAGAGGTTATACAGGCGCTGCACGCTTTACCGAATGACAAGGCATCAGGACCTGATGGCATCACTAAAGAGTTTCTTGTGGCATCTTGGCCTATTATCAGAAGGGATTTCGTTATTGCTATACAGTCCTTCTTCCTCTTTGGATTTATGCCCACAAGAGTGAGTACAACCATCCTCTCTCTTATACCAAAGACAACAAATGCTCCAATAATGAAGGATTATAGGCATATTGCTTGTTGCAATTTATTATATAAGGTAATCTCCAAAGTTCTCGCTAAAAGGCTCAAGATTATTTTCCCTGATGTAGTTGAAGCCAATTAGTGTGCCTTCATAACAGAGAAATAATTATTGGAGAATGTTTTACTTGCCTCAGAACTTGTCAATGGTTACCACAAGAAACTGACCTCAGCAAAGTGTGCTATAAATTTTGACATATCCAAGGCGTTTGACACAGTCAAGTCGTCCTTCATTACCTCGGTCTTGCAAACAATGGGACCGTCTTCTCAGTTTATTCTTTCGATTCGTCTCTATATTTCTACTGCTGCCTTCTTCGTGTTTGTTAATGGTAGCTTGGAGGGATTTTTCACAAGTGCCAGAGGTATTAGACAAGGATGTTCTCTATCTCCGTACCTTTACGTCATCCTCAACAGTGTTCTTTCCAAACACTTAAATGGTGCGGCTGGACAGGGGAGATTGATTATTATCCGCAGTGTGAGGGAGTTAAGCTTTGCTGATGATATTTTGGTTTTCACTAAAGTAACATCAGAGTCTCTATTGGGAGTCTTGGAAATCATGAAACAGTTTGCGAAAATGTCTGAATTATATATTAATGCTGCTAAGACATCTATTTATGTCTCCGGCACCAATTTTGGTGATCTCCTTACTACATCGGAGCTTTTAAATATTGGAGTTGGAACCTTGCCCATTCGGTACCTAGGCATGCCTCTAATGATGAAGACAATGACCAGCCATGACAATGAACCGCTGATAGACAATATAAGGGGTAGGATGCTGTGCTGGTCTAGCAAGAAGCTTTCTTTTGCAGGAAGACTGCAACTAATCAACTCGGTATGACTAGTGCAGTCAACCTTTGGAGCTCAGCTTTCATATTTCCTGCGAAATGTCTCAACACAATTGAGAGCATGCGTAGTGCGTTCCTCTGGTAAGGTTCCCTAAATCAGACCCATAAAGCAAAAGTGAGTTGGGAGGAGTTATTTTATCCTAAAGATGAGGGATTTCTTGTAATAAGAAAGCTTCAAGAATCAAATAGTCTTCGCTTTGAAAATCATCTGGCCTTTGTTCACTCAACCTTCTTTTCATTGGGTTAGTTGGGTTAATCACTATCTTCTCAAGTACAACTCATTCTTGGATGTAAGAGATGATACGAAGGGGTCTTGGATTTGGAATAAATTGCTAAAGCTGCGAGATGTTGTATATAAGTTCATCAGGATCGACTCTAGATATGGGAAACATTGCTATGTTGGTTTGATGATTGGCTAGGTCAAGGGCGTTTGATTGGTTTTACTGGACCTACATGCACTACTTACTTTGGTATATTGAGAAATGCAAAGGTGAGCGATGCGGTAACGCTAGAGGGGTGGGGCTTTAGCGGAAGACAGAGTCGTAGGTACCATGAGTTAAGCAACAATATTCTAGCTGTGGAGCCACCACGCTTAGAGAATGGCAGAGACATTGTGTTATGTAACTATGGGGACAATTACTATATAGATCATTTTTCAGCGTCAAAAACGTGGGACAACTGTGGTCCAAGCACACCAAATTGGAATGGAATCGAGCGATCGGGTTCATGCAAGGCGTACGACGATTCTATTTTATCACTTAGTTGGCAATTAAGAACAGGTTATCCACAGGAGATTGGATGAGGAAATGAGGAATGGTGCAGGGTTGAGAGTTATATGGGAGAAGGGATTAGAGAAGAGATCATCTCTTCTTTGCATTTCTTGTGAACCCTTGATTGAGAAGATTCATGTGTCCTTGATCCTTGAAGGATGATCGACTGGTTTGAATAATGTTTTGCTTGTTTTGGTGAATGATGGGTGGATAGAAGTTGAGATGGTTGGTTTTCTTCAGTTGATGATCGATGGAAAGATCACAACTTGTGTAGAGTAATCAATGATCAAGAGAATGAAATTGTTTTCTGATGAAATACATTGCTTTTCGAGAATGAAATCCTTAACAATCGATGTTCAAGGCTGAACAAAGGATTCACAAGCTTTTTGGATTTTTTTTGATAAAAAGAGTGAATGGTTTTATTAGGAATCGACAAAGGTATATATAAAACAACAGAAGTATGCCAAGAGGCTTATTGGAAACTAGACAAAGACTAGGACTTGTGGTTTTACTAAAAAGAAAGAAAGAAAACTAGGCAAGACCAACGACTGAGTAATTGTAGAGCTCGACTCGGTTCTTGTCTTAATCTTTGATTGGGTTTGGTTCTGGTTTAGTATAAACCAAGGTAGGAATCGACTTCCTCAATCTTCTGGTTTGTGATATTGTAACTGGATCTTTAGACAAATAGAATGGGTCTTGGTCTTGGTTGGATTGGGCTGAGAAAGTTAGAGCATCTTCAGACCTAAGGTTGGGTCGATTGATAACATGTTTGAGCTTAACTTCTTTGGACCGAGCTGCATCAACTCCTGGATCAGTGCCATTCTCACTCAACCAGCTTCAGATTCTATATCAGTGTCACTCTCATTCAGCTTAGCTTCAGCTCCTGGAACAGAGTCACTCTCATTCAGCTCCAAATCAGGTACTCGTTTAGTCATGATTACATCATCCCCTCCTCCTTTAAAAGTATTTGAACTCAAATCCGCATAAAGAGATCAAGTCAGGAACACTGAATGTAGAACTAACAGAATACTTACCTTGAAGATCTATTTTGTAAGAGTTTTTGTTTATTTTTTCCAGAATTTTGAATGCTCCATCTGTTCTTGGCAAGTTTTAGACTTTCTTTCAGCAGGAAATCTCTCAGTTCTCAAGTAAATTGACACCAAATCCCTAGTTCTAGTATCAACTCACTTCTCTTCTTGTTGGATTGCTTTTCATACTCCTTATACCTTGATTCTATGTTCTTTTTAACATGTTCATGCAAAGCAATAACATACTCGGCCTTGGCCTGTCCATCAACTTTAGTCTGTTCATTGATAGGGAAAGGTAACAAATCAAATGGAGTTAAATGACTAAACCAATACACAATCTGAAATGGAGAGTACTTTGTAGTCATATGTACTGAATGGTTATAAGCAAACTCAACATGAGACAAACAATCCTTCCAAGACTTAATGTTTTTCTTAACCACAGTACGCAAGAGAGTAGACAAAAGTTTAGTGAAATCAAGAAACAAGTAAAGGAGCATTAGTCAAATTCTCTTTCAGGTTTTGGAAAGCCTCTTCTTGCGCCTTCTCCCATTTGAATCCCATATTCTTCTTGATAACTTCAGTTAGAGGTGCTGCAATGGTGATGAAGTCCTTGACAAACCTTCTGTAGAAGCCAGCTAGCCCATGGAAACTTCTTACTTCACTGGTACTTTTAGTACTTGGCTAATCTCGGATTGCTTTAATATTCTCTTCATCCACCTTGATTCTTTGAGTTGTAACAACAAAACCTAGAAACACATGGTGATCTGCCCCAAAGGTACACTTCTTAAAATTGGCAAACAAAGACTATTTCCTAAGCACTTCAAGAACATATTTCAGATGATTAACATGCTCATTCATACTCTTGCTGTAGATCAAAATATCATCAAACAAAACTACAACAAAGTTCCCTATGAATGCTCTCAAAACATGGTTCATCAATCTCATAAATGTACTAGGTGTATTTGTAAGACCAAATGGCATGACAAGCATTTCATACAATCCATGTTTGGTTTTAAATGCAGTTTTCTATTAATCTCATTTTTTCACCATAATCTGATGGTACCCACTTTTCAAGTCAACTTAGAGAACACAGAGGAACCATGCGATTCATCTAACATATCATTACGCCTAGGGATGGGATGTCTGTAATTTACAGTGATGTTGTTGATGGCATGCGCCATATCCCATATTTCTTCGGCACTAAGAGTAGTGAAACAACACGTGGACTCATCCTTTCTCTGATGTGTCTTTTCACCATCAGTTCATCGACCGGTATTTGGAGTTTCTTGCTATCCTAAGGATTTGTTTTGTAGGCTGGTATGTTAGGAAGGGAGGCGCCTGGAACCACGTCTATCTGGTGCTCAATCCCTCGGATTGGTGGTAGATCATTGGAGCCTTCTTCTGAAAAAACCATCAGCATAATCATGCAAGATAAACTTAAACTCACTCGGTAGCTCCGGTACATGATCAGAAGAAGTCATTAGTGATCCTTTAAAGACAAACAAAAGCATAGATTGTTGGAGATACATAGCTTTCTTAACCTCATTGTTTTTGGCTATGAGGTATACCTCCTTGTTTTCTTTCCATCAATTGGTTTCTCTTTGCCTTCGGCTTCTTGTCGCCTGAGCTTGAGTTGTTCTTGATCTTCATGGATATCTTGTGGAGAAAATGGTGCAAGAACAATAATTTTGTCTATGTGGGCGAAAGAATGGCGGTTTGTGAACCCATCATGAATGGCTTTCTTGTCGAACTTCCAAGGCCTTCCTAACAAGATATGGTTGGAGTCCATGGGCAGAACATCACACACAATCTCATCCTGGTACCTTCCAATGGTTATAGGAACCATTACTTGTTTTGTGACCTTCAACTCGCCATCTTCATTCAGCCACTGCAGTAGAAGTGGTCTAGGATGTTTTGCAGTCTTCAATCCAAGCTTTTCTACAAGAGATACACTAGCAACGTTACTACAACTCCCACCATCTATAATTAAACTGCAAACCTTATATGAACAATGCAACGAGTGTGAAAAATATTCTCCCTTTGATCATTGTCTTCTTGTTTGGATTGAACTTTCAGTGATCTTCTTGTAACAAGAAGTTCTCCATAGGCTGGATAGTCTCTAAATTCTTCATCAATAACCTCACCCTTCTCATCCTCAGAGATCAGTTCACCACTATCAAGTAAGACCATGAGCTTCTGGTTGGTGCACTCATTGACATAGTGTCCAAATCATGGAACTTAAAACACTTCACATATCTGGTTCTGGTAGCTGGTGTCTTGCCCTTGTCATATCTTGGATAACCCTTTGCTTGTTCCTTTGGCTCGACAAAGACCTTTTCCTCCTTGGCGTTGGTTAAACTGAAGCTGTTGCCATAAGACCCTTTGGGAGTGGACTTTCTCTTCAACTGATGTTCAATAAGAAAGACCTTGTGGAGAAGCCCATAGATGTTTGCATACTCCTGCATCTCCAAACGGTCCTGAATGTCTTGGTTAAGTCCAGCTTGGAAACGATCCATTGTTGCATCATGAACTTCATCTACAGCAGCTTGATCATAAGGATCTCCATCTCTTGATAGTAATCTTCAACACTCCTTCTGCCTTGGGTGAGCCTTCTTAGCTTCTGATGAACATTTCGATTGTAGTGAGTAACCGTCTTTTCATGGTTGTTTTGAGTTCATACCGGGACGCTAATTGTGGCTATCTTGTCCTGCGCCTGGTTGTGACAATCTGATCCCACCAATGGAGCGCATACCCATCAAACTAAGTAACATCCAGTCTTTACCTTCTTCGTCTCAGAGTAATTTTGACAATCAAGACCAGCTCTATCTTCTTTTATTCTTTCCCCACTCCAAGTAGGCCTCTGGGTAATTATTACTGAAAGATGGTATTCTGAGCTTGAGATTGCCAAGACTATCATCAATTTTCTCTCTAGGTGCTCGGTGGTATGGGTTCCGGTTCGAGAGATTGATCTCACTGACCTCACTTCATTTGAACTCCTTCTAGACGAAGAGTAGTTGTCCTCGGTTCCTCTTGTGGCCACTCTATTGCCCCTTCTTTTCTCTCTAGCTGCTTTCATAGCCTGTGAAGACATACCCAAGATATCATTAGTCAGATTTTTTTCAAACTATGATCTTTTGTTAAATCTTTCATCATATAAGACATCATTGCTTCCATCTACAATTAGTCAAGCTTTACTGATGGTTTTTAATCTCGTTCACTTTCATCACCAATGGTTTCCTGTTGCAAGATTACAACAATGAAAGGTTAGTACAAAGATATATAGCCGAAGCCTCACAAGTGTTTCTCTAAGGTGTTTCTCTCAGGTGTTTCTCTAAAGTGTTTCTTTTGTGAATCCAAAAGCTAAGAAAAGAACAAAGATCAAGCTTTTAAGAGTAAATTCCCCACCCCAAAAGAGAAGAAGAACTTAAACAGATTGCAAAATTTTTGTTTACAAGAGGCTTTACCACCAGAGGCTGGATTTCTCCTCAGTCTAGTTGGATTTCTCTTCAGCCTTAGTCGGTTTTCTCTTCAGCCTTACTCGGTTTTCACCTTGACTTTCACTGAATAGTTTCAACAGAAACAGAGAGATCAATCAAGGTTCCCAAAGAGAATGAGAATTCGAAAAGTTTTTAGAATAAAACAATATATCAAGAGCTTTCAATATGCTCTGATTCCACTTGATAAACCCTTGACTGAGAAGGATTCGTTTTTTCCTGATCCTTGAAGGATGATCGACTGGTTCAAATGATGTTTTGCTTGTTTTGGTGAATGATGTAAGGATATAAGTCCAGATGGTTGGTGTTTTTCAGTTGATGATCGATGGAAGTATCACAACTTGTGTAGAGGAATCAATGATCAAGACAATGAACTTTGTTTTTCGATCAAAGATAATGCTTTTGGAGAAGGAACTCCGTAGCAAACGATGTTCAAGGCTAACAAAGGATTCACAACTTTATGAAAAGTTTTTGATAAAAAGAGTGAATGGTTTTATTAGGAATCAACAAAGGCTCATATAGAACAACATAAGTATGCCAAGAGTGTTATTGGAAACTAAACAAATACTTGGACTTGTGGTTTTACGAAAAAGAAAAAAAAAACTAGGCAAGACCAAAAACTAAGTAATTGTAGAGCTTGACTCAGTTCTGGTCTTGATCTTCAATTGGATTTGGTTCTGGTTTAGTATAAATCAATGTAGAAATCGACTTCCTCAATCTTTTGGTTTTTGATCTGGTAACTGGACCTTTATACAAATAGAATGGGTCTTGATCTTGGTTGGATTGGGCTGAGAAAGTTAGAACATCTTTAGGCCGAAGTTTGAGTCGATTGATAACATGTTTGGGCTTAACTTCTTTGGACCGAACTGCATCATCTCCTTAATCAGTGTCACTCTCACTCAGCTCAGGTTCAGCTCCTAGATCAGTGTCACTCTGATTCAGCCCAGCTTCAGCTCTTGGATCAGTGTCACTCTCATTCAGCTCCAAATCAGCTACTGGTTTAGTCAAGATTGCGTCATCTGACTTGATCCCTTTCTTTGCAGGCGGATTTGAGGTCAAATCCTTTTAAAGGAGGAGGGGATGATACAATCGTGACTAAACAATAGCAAATTTGGAGCTGAATGAGAGTGACACAGATCCAGGAGCTGAATGAGAGCGACATATATCCAGGAGCTGAATGAGAGCGACATATATCCAGGAGCTGAAGCTGAGCTGAATGAGAGTGACACTGATCTAGAAGCTGAAGCTGAGCTAAGTGAGAGTGACACTGATCCAGGAGCTGATGCAGTCGGTCCAAAGAAGTTAAGCCCAAACATGTTACTAATCAACCCAACCTTAGGCCTGAAGATGTTCTAACTTTCTCAGCCCAATCTAACCAAGACAAAGACCCATTATATTTGTCTAAGGTCCACTTACCAGATCACAAACGAGAAGATTGAGGAAGTCAATTTCTTCCTTGGTTTATACTAAACCAGAACCAAATCCAATTGGAGATTAAAACCAGAACCGAGTCAAGCTCTACAATTACTCAGTCTTTGGCCTTGCCTAGTTTTCTTTCTTTCTTTTTCGTAAAACCACAAGTCCTAGTCTTTGTCTAGTTTCCAATAAGCCTCTTGGCATACTTCTTTTGTTCTATATAAACCTTTGTCGATTTATAATAAAACCATTCACTCTTTTTACCAAAACGTTTCCAAAAGCTTGTGAATCCTTTGTTCAGCCTTGAACATCGATTGCTAAGGAGTTCATTCTCCAAAAGCATTGTCTTTGATCGGAAAACAGAGTTCATTCTCTTGATCATTGATTCCTCTACACAAGTTTTGATCGTTCCATCGATCATCAACTGAAAAACACCAACCATCTTGACTTCTATCCATCCATTATTCACCAAAACAAGCAAAACATCATTCAAACAAGTCGATCATCCTTCAAGGATCGGGGACAAATGAATCCTTCTCAATCAAGGGTTCATCAATGTCCTTACTCTTACACGATTTGGGATGGCTTGGCAAGGAAATTAATTGGTAACAACAACAATCCTGACTGGAAATGGACATTGCGTAAGCTTCAGCGTATGGGACATTCGGTGTCGACACTATTTTTGTCAAACTGCTGTTTCAGACCACAATTTATCACATCTAGCGTAAGGAATGCATGACGCCATCAGCAAAGCAGAGTGACCATGGAGCATATGAGCAGACTCATTGACAAGGCAGTGCAAAAATAGAATCTCCTCACTCAAGTACAAACCAGAGCACAAATATGGAGGTCTACTTAAGATGGTTTCAGCTTACATCTTAAAGCAGGATTGATTTTAAATTATATAGTAGAGACACATATGTAAATAACATTTTTTTTGATAGATCAATAAGTTTGAAATTTCATCAAAGAAAAAGACATATGAACCTGAATAATAAGCAAAGATAACCGAACATATGTATACTTAACCCTATATTATTAGTTTACTTCAAAAATTTAATTCAAAATATTTATATAGATATTGCACATGGCTCAAGATCATATAATATACATATAATTGCATAATAAGTGATTTGCAACTCACTTAAAATGCATGTTAAGCTTCTTGTTTCATGTATTAATAAAAGTTGCATCTAAAATTTCAAAAAAAAAACTAGATTAATTTTATTTCTATTTTCAAACTTACTAATCGTCCAACCTATTAATTTTTTTTTGTAAATCAGTTAAGTTAATAGTAGTATTTTAAGTACATGAAAGTTGAGCAATGAAGAATTTGAAAATTTTAAATATTTGGACTTGATCCAAAATAACCGAACCTGAACTCAAAGTATATGAACCCGACCTGATTTTTAAAAATATCTGAAGGGATACTAAACTCCAATACCAAAATATCCGAACGGATACTAAACCCCAATACTGAAATACCCGAAATCTCGAAATACTTGACTCAAACCCGAAGGAGTATCCGAATGCCCATGCATATATATATATATGTACATAGCCCACTATGTGCTATTAAAATGCATCACTGTGTATCTTCTCCTTATATCTCAAGGTAGACACTAATATCAGTCTTGTATCGTCTGGTATTTCACGTTCCTGTGATGCCCGTATTAAAGGACGAAATCATCAAGAACTAATTACCAAACCATTTATTATACAACTTTCATCTCCTGGTAACTGAACAATAACAAAAATAAAAATAATATTTTTTCTCTATTTCAAAATAAATTGGTGTTTTAGGATTTTCCACGCCGATTACGAAACTATTAATTTCACTAAAATTCTAAGTTTTGCATACACCAATAAAATATCATACTGCAGAATATAAATAGTTTTCTTTTCTGTAACAATCATTTTAATTATTTACAACAAAACATTTAACAGATGAAAAACAAAAGCATAAAATTTTATTTTATTTTATAAAAATATTATATTTAACTAGATATAATCAAAATTAACTGAACCCAGTATATAAAAAAAACTGAACACTCAAAGAATAAATATAGTTACATATTGCAATCTATTCTAATAAAATGGACATTTTGAGGCTCTATAGAGCGTCCACATCAACATAAAATCATTTTTTTCAAAAGACGCTACATAATATTAAAAATAAAAAATAAATATACAATATAAGAAAAATAAAGAATAAGTAAATATATAATTTCAGAAATAGATATATTACGTTAAATATTTATAGTAATATTAGAATTTAATATAAGAAAATAAATAAATAATATATAAATGCACAACATATGAAATAAAATTATCATATTAAAATAAACAATAAGTAAATATAAAATTCAGAAATAATTATATTACATTAAATATATATCGTAATAGTATCATTTAATATAATAAATAAAAATTAAATAATTATAAAATATATAATATAAGAAAATTAAATAATTATAAAATATATAATATAAGAAAAATAAACAATAATTAAATAAAAAAATATAATAAATATAAATATAAATCAAGAAAATTAGAATAAGTAAATATACAGTATAGTAAAAATAAAATATAAGTAAATATAAAATATAATAAATGGAAAAACTAAATTACACATCAATCTGAAAAATGTATAATATAATAAATAATAAAAAAATATACAATAGGAAAAATACAAACATTATATTAAACATCTATCTTAATATTATAATAACTAAATATATAACTTAAAAAAAAATATTGGTAAATATACTATATAAAAATAATAATATAACATTAAAAATCTATTGTAATATTAGAATAAGTAAATATGTAATATAAGAAATATAAATATTACATTAAAAATCTATTGTAATACTAAATTAAATAAATAAATAAAAATAAAATGTATAGTAAAATAAATATATGTAATATACAATAGGGAAAATACAAATATTAAACATCAATTTTAATATAACAAATAAATATATAATATAGGAAAAATAAATAATAACTAAATATATGATATAAGAAATAAACATATTAAATTAAACATCTATTATAATATTAGAATCAATATATATACAATATAAAAATAGAAATATTACATCAAGCATCTATCGTAATACTAAAATAAGTAAATAAATAACATTTATAGTAAAATAATAATAAATAAATATACAATATAAGAAATATAAATATTGCATTAAGCATGTATTTTAATATTAGAATAAGTAAATATACAATATAATAAATAAAAATATTACATAAAACATCTATCATAATACTAAAATAAATAAATATGAAAGATAAAAATAGATAAAGTTTTTAAACATCTATATAAAAAAAATATTTTAAAATAATAATAAGTAAATATACAATATAAGAAATAGAAATATTACATAAACATTTATCGTAATATTACCATAGATATAAAATCAAGTAAATTAGAATAAGTAAATATACAATATAAGAAACAATAAGTAATAAGTAAATATATAATATAAAAATAAAAAAACTACATTAAACATCTAGCTTAAAAATATATACTTTTACATTTTATAATTTCCAAATATTCTATAATTAAATATAAAATATAAAAAGTAAATAATAAGTAAATATATAATACTATCATTTGATATAAAAGTAAGAATATTAGAATAATTAAATATATAATATAAGAAAAAGTAAACAATAAGTAAATATAAAAAATATGAAAAAACTAAATTAAACATCGAGCTGAAAAAAATTATAGTAAAATAAATAACCAGTAAATATACAATATAGAAATACAAATATTACATTAAAATATATCGCAATATTAGAATATGTAAATATAAATTATAATAAAAATAAATAATAAGTAAATATAAAAAATAAGAAATAGAAATGTTATATTAAACATCTATCAGAATATTACCATTTAACATAAAAGCACGAAAATAAAATAAGCAAATATACAATATAAGAATAAATAAACATAAAATAAAAGAAACAGAATTATTACATTAACATCTACCATAATATTAAAATAAGTAAATATAAAATAGAATAGAAATAAATAATAAATAAATATACAATATAAGAGATAGAAAAACTATATAAAGTATATATCTAAAAATGTATAGTAAATATACAATATAGAAATATAAATATTAAATTAAGCATCTATTATAATTTTAGCATTTGGTATAAAATAAAGAAAATTAGAATAAGTAAATATATAATATAAGAAAAATACATAATAAGTAAATATACAATATAAAAATACTTATAGAGTTAACATTTGAAAATTAAAATAGTTCTGCGTATAGTGCAGTTTAACCCCTAGTCACAATTTAAAAGGAGCTTTGTCCTCTGTTATCATCTACTTCTTTTTTATTCTTTTTAGATTTATAAAATCTCTGTGTAGGGTTTTGCCCTATATTTCCTTTGTTGGGGTGGGGTTCGCTTCCTCATCATGGGTCATCAGACAATAAACTTGACTCGTCAATTAAGAAAACCTAGTCGACTCCTTCTTATAGGTACAACGGGAAGATGAATTAGGAGGGCCATTCACAATCAATTCACAAAGCGGCAGAGAGTTTGAGGTTTTAACATTTTTTTGAATGAATGTTAAATTAATTTAAAAGAAAAATAAAGTTTTTTGTACAAACAATGTCGTTTAACATGATTCAGAATAGTTTTAACATTTCTATCTTTTTAACCTAGTTCTTTAAACACTTATAGCATTTATAGCTTTCTCTTTCTTATTAATTTTGTCCATTTTATGTTTTGGGCTGTTTTGTGATGCGTTTCGCTAATCCCGTGTTTTGGTCCAGGTTGCGGTTTTACACTATTTTGAACAGTGGTTTATTTTCGTCCAAAATCATTTGCCACGTATGATTATATTTTCGACTAAACATTTATCTGTTTGTATTAAAATCAAGGATTTCCGATGACAAGACCGCGAAACCACTCAACAACAACTCCTGAATGAGTGAAATCATGAAGAGAATGAGTTAATGGGGGAGGAGAGAGAGAGAGAGAGAGAGAGAGAGAGAGAGAGAGAGAGAGAGAGAGAGAGAGAGAGAGAGAGAGAGAGAGAGAGAGAGATTCATTTGTGGCCCATCTTGTCATATTTTATCGTCTATATAAGACAAGTGTCATCTCGTTTAGTATATCAAAAATTAAAACGTCGAGTTTCGTTTGATGTACGAGACTTGTTTGGTTAAGAAACAGTTTAGTTTTATTTTACACAAGTTTTTTCATAAAACGTTGTCAACAATAACTTTACCAGAGTTGAATAGTATAATACTTTCTATTTTATTTAACGATTTAATAAAGCGCTATCGAAGTTAGTTTTGGAAATATAGTTTTGTTAAAAATGCTTAGTTTTATTCATCAAAGTTGTTTCTTAAAAAGTTGTTTCATATAAATTTTTTTAGTTTCATTTTACATAAGTTGTCCCTAAAACGTTATTGAACTTAGTTTTTGGAAGTTATTTCGTAAAAACTGTTCATTTTTATTTTATAAAATTTATCAAAAAATGTTGTCAAATATTTTTTTACAAAAGTTGATTCATGAATCACTATTTACTTCGGTTTTATGAAAGCTATTACGTACAACTTTATTGGTTAGAAGGACTGTTTTGTTATGTCATTTATTCCTTAAATTATGGAAAAAAATAGTTTTGGAAAACTCTTATTAGCGCAAGAGATATTTCGTGAAGTATCATTATTAATCAGGCAAGAGATTTGCACATAAATTATCTTCGTATTTCTGACTCAATTTTTTTTGACGATATATTTTGCTAAGCTGTAGCAGTTTTAGCCGTTTATCCCGATCGGACGAATTTTGACCCCAACAAAACTCAATATTAAATTCATGTGTGTATATGACCCTTTATATTTCCACAGCTTGTAACTATCTTACTAATTGCTTATATAACATATCAACCTTATATATTCTTACGAAGACTAATCAAAGACATGAACGAATAACGCAAAAAAGTTAATGAAGAGGAAGCGAGTAGTGTCGCCATAATTGATGCAATATCTCTTAAACCCTAATAATTATTAATGAATTAATAAAGCCAAACCTCATCACATTCGTGCTTACTCTGTCGATCACAACAACATTTATTGTTTATCTAAACAATAGTTTTTTGTACACTAGAGTAAAAATGTATACATACAAATATGCAATTAGTTATAACGACAAACACAGCGACGACTTCTCTTTTCTAGATAATATAAGACAAGTGCATGATTAAAAAATGGATAAACTTGCAAAATAGGATTTAATGAAAGGGATGGAAATGCAAAATTGTGGCGACATTATGATCTTGGGAAAACGATAAAGAAGAGAGGAGGGATTCAACAAGAATAACAAAATTACAGAACTTTTAGTATAAATAGATCTCCAAACCTCTGGATTTGTATCATCAATGTTTTAACTAGTTTACTGAAAAGTAAAGTAAACAGGAGAGAGGAAAAAGAAAAGAAATGGCAAAGACCTTCAACTTCGTCAGCTTCACCGTTCTCTTGATTGTTCTTGTTATGGCTTCAACTGGTATTAATTTATAGAAGTTGATCTTGATTTTATTCTGCAGTAGTCTTTTCATTAACTTGTGCCGCTGATCTTGACGATTATTTTAACATCTAGGTATCATCAAGAGTGAGGCCAGTCCAGCATGCTACAATAAGGGTGCTACTCTATGCCCTAACGCCGCTGACCGTGTGTTCTTCCAAGAGTGCGGGGCTGTGCCGTTCGTAGGTGGTGAATGTGAATGCTGTAATTGTTGCTTGTGGACATACGGCAGTCCTCAGGTCTGTTGGGCGGTTGTTGAGGGAAGCGACAATCACTGCCATTGCTACAAACATGTATGAGGTTTTAAGCACTCCCGTAATAAAAATCCCAAGTGTAACTGTTGTGTTTATTCTGTGTGAGGACATGCCATGTGTGTATGTGTATGTTCAAGTTTCTTTTGCTTCCAAATAAAACATAAAGCAAAAAGCTTATCACTGCTTGGTACCCAAGTGTAAGCTCTTGTTGTGTGCACTCTTGTGATATATAATACTCGTTTTGTGTTTTTGTTCCTCATTCAATTTCCGCAAACATTCAAATTTATTTCCCTAGATATCTTCTATTAGTATTGACCAAATCTTGAATCATAGGATCATTTTGAACATTCTATGTTCAATAAGAATATAGATGTTTAATATGTCATCTCAGTAATATATTTCTATTTTCAGTGATTATGTGATGCGTAGTTTTACCAATCATTAACAACTTTTTAACTAAAAATAAATAATCTTTATTGTACATGTCACACTTAAGCCATTGTCATCTACTAGTTGGGGGAGTCGTGTAAATAGTGTTAAAGGAGTTAAGTTATAAATTTTAGAAGTTTGGGAAGACTTTAATTCAATTAGCTAAAAGTGATAATGATTCTATGATTAAAAGTGAAGCTAAATCCTTAGTGACAAATGAACTTTGTGAATTTGAGTTTTTTTATGAGCATTGTTATTTGGTATGAAATGTTTTATCCTGTTAATTTGGTTAGTAAAAGTTTACAATCTAAAAACATGAAAACGTTAGGGGATTAGTAGAGTTTTTCAAAAAGTATAGAGATACTGGTTTTCAAATTCTTTGGAAACTGCTAAGCATTTTCTATAGATATAGGTGTTTGTTGAGGTCAAAATCGGTCATGGCAAAATCAACGGTTAAAATCCTTCGAGAAATTATGCTTTAAGCAAATATAAGCTGAAAATGTCAGAGAAACTGTATGCATAAGCCAAACCTCTTTGCATAAGGATACAAGAACAAACTTCGTATATTTCATCCCAGACAAAGGAATACGAGAATTTATATCCAAAGATGAAATGATCGGAAAAACGTTCTTGCAAAAGATTTTTGCGAGAAATGACCAATTTTACGAAACATTCTCCCATTGTTGGGGTCAAAAATGGTCACAACGGAATAGATGCCTACAAGTTACCGCAGAAATGCTATCACTTTTTCGAGTAAAAGGGAAGCAAGAAATCATCTTATATATATATATAATCATGGTATCCGAACTCCTCATCGCCCAATTTGTCTCGTCTCGGCCAATGAGTTGTTGGGGTCCAAATCGGTCACGGCAAATCAACTGCTAAAATCATCCGAGAAATTGTGCCTTGAGCAAATATAAGCTGAAAATGTGAGAGAAACTATATGGCATAACCCAAACCTCTTTGAATAAGAATACAAGAAAAGACTTCCTATATTTCATCCCGGAAAAGGAATAAAAAAATTCTATCCAAAGATGAAATGATTGAAAAAAAAACGTTCTTAAGGAAGGTTTTGTGACAAATGACGAATTTTACAAACCAATCTTCTGTTGTCAGGGTCAAAAACGGTCACGATGGAACATATGTCTAAAAGTTACCGCAGAAATATTTTTTCTCTTTCAAGTAGGAAAGAAAACAAGAAACCATCGCATCCAAATTTCTCACTTCCCTTCCCGACTAACACACTAAGACGTACAGGAGAAGGAACAACCGCGTCGCTTCCAAGTTTAGTCACCCATGAGCGACTAGACACGCAACGTCTAGTCGCCCATGGGCGACAAGACCCATGACAAAGTCTAGTCGCCCATGGGCGACCAGACTTTCCACAAAGTCTAGTCCCCCTTGGGCGACTAGACACGTGTAAGATTTAGTCGCCCACGGGGGACTAGTTGCACACCACGTCTAGTCGCCCATGGGAGACTAGACTCTCCATGAAGTCTAGTCCCCCGTGGGCGACTAGACACGCAACGTCTAGACCATCGACAAAGTCTAGTCGCCCATGGGCGACTAGATGCGTACAAGAATCTAGTCGCCCATGGTTGACTAGACCGTTAACAAATCTCATCACCCTCTAACTCCCTGGACCAGTCCTACTCGCCGTAATGGTCCTCTACTCGCCCTCATGGTCCTCTACTCGCCCTAATGGTTCTCTACTCTCCCTCATGGTCCTCTACGTGGCATATAAATAAAAACTCGTATCAAAGCCCCTAGAGCTATTCGAAACATCTTTAAAAATATACTTGACATGCGTGTTGTTTGCTGTTCTAGCAGGGTATAAATATCCTAAAGAATCAACTATCAATAACCGTTAACCTTAACACACAAAATAATACTCTTGCCAAGAGAGATCATTTGTAGTACTTAGGGATCGAATCCACAGAGAACAATGGCACATAATAGATTTCTTACTCCCAAAGTTAAGCTAGGTTATTATCTATATATTGGTAACAAGTAATCAATCTAAGGAAATGTTCCTTATTAGAGAGTGTAAATGCAATATTGAAATATGCTAATAATGTAAATATGGTAATATGCTAATAATGTAAATATATAAATATGTCAATAATGTAAATATAGAAATATGCCAATAATGTAAATATGCCAATAAACTAACTAGATGTAAATGTAAATATGCTAGATCTAGGGTTTCAGGCTAGTGGATTATAGAAAATAGTAGTTAAGGGTATTAATCATAGAACTCGATATCTAATGTAAAAGACGACCAGCTCTTTCTGCAAGTCTAATATATTGACTAAGTCCAATGTCCCAGCTCTCGCTTGTTGACACATAATGACCGTCGATCGATGACAATGATCATGCGTCGATCGATGGTTTCTTGAGTCAAGCTTTATGACCTAATTTGGTAAGTTCACTAGATTAACTAAATCAACTCTCTTTTGTTTCTAGCAACCTAGCTCATCAAAATAAATTCTGGTGGTAGACCATGCTCTCACTTGCGCCAAACTATCATATTATATTGGTTCTAGTTAGCTACTCTAGAACACAAGCAATAAACACAATTCTATTAATAGATCTAATAATAATCCTAACAATTCTATTGTTTGGCTAATCCATCAGTACCAATAATACCCTAAATCTAGTTGATAACTACTCAGACATAATCAAAGTAAGAATAATAATCTGAATATCATGCATAGATAAAACATTGGAGTTCCAATACAAATCTCCCTAAGGAGTTATGAATCTTCTACCTAAATAGAATACTCAAGAACCTAGCACCGTACGTCTCTGTATGTATGCGTACGTCTTGTTTCCCTCTATCTCTCTTCTTATACATATAGTATAATAAAAAAACCATAAAATCTAGGTCAAAACTCGTCCAGGGGTAAACTTGTAATTGTGTCTTGTGTCAAACTTGGGCTTGAAATCGGTTGTCTTCAAATTGGTCATCGATCGATGGCAAGTGGTCATCATCGATTGATCATGGTCATGTAACATCGGTCGACGTCAGGATAGTGTCGTCGATCGACGACAATCTTGTACTTCGACTCTCTCAAAGATCAGCTACAGATTATTCTCCTCTAAATGATTCAAAAGCTCCAATTATCTCCATATATCCCCAAAACGTACATGGACCTGTAAAGACCTTAAAATATAGCCTAGACACACATAATAGACCCTAAATGTAGTCCATAACATAGCCTAAAACTGGTAATAAATAGGCTATATCAATACATATTAAATCTCAGAGGGTTGACTCTTCACAAAGCACTGTGAAGGAAGATGATTACTCCAAGGGACAAATTCACGCGACCCCTTGTTCTTAATTCATCGATCACAAATCAAACAATTTAACATACAAACAGAAACAACAATTTTGGCTGCAAACATCCGCAAACAAACCAAAATGTTTCTCTGCTGTAAGGTTAAAATAATACCCTTGCGACACCACAAAATATCTTCAAGCCAGCAAAATTTTCAAGCAAGAAATGCGGCATATGAAAGAAAAACCAATCTTCAGCATCGCGAGATGTCATAGACGCCTAAAGAACCTTTTTTTGACAAAAATACCTTCCTCGATAAAACACCATCTTGGAAGACCAAACAGTGATACACACTAACACCTTCTCAAACACACATCCTTCGCGAAGGCTCAAACGGTAAACACTTATCATCATGTTTGTTCCTGATCACAACAAACTCTAAGCATCCTAAACAAACTAAGCCATCTCCTGCCATAGAGATAGCTCTCAACATCCAACACAAGGATAATAACGCTATATAAAAGAAATCCGAAATTTTGGTCATCACTTCCAGACGACTTCAAAATTGTCTTTGAAGAGATGCTCGGTTCCCGATCAATGCAAGTCATATAATCTGAGTACTTATTGTGGACTTCAATATCGAGATGAAATCAGGTCGAAAACTCTATGGGTAACGTAAACTGAAATAGTCATCGCAAACTTTAAACCGTTATTAGGCCTAGGTCCTTCCCAAAACCCGACAAACTGGTCTCAAACATCTCAAGGCATATATTTAACCAATATGAGATCCTAAAACATGTCTCTTGGTGGATAATTGCGCGTTTATGAGACCTCTCGAACACAAGCCTTCAGATATTCTCATCTTAAACAACGACAAGTATCATGATCCGTCAAAGATTTAGATATGAGATGACAACTCATACTCTTCCCTTTATATTCACACGAATATTCGTACGCTCTTAAAAACGCAAAACACAATTCATTATAAAGAGGCTGCACAATGGAAGGGATTCAACGCCACACACGACTAGTCCTGAAAACATGGATACAACCACATTTGGCCAAAGAAAAAAGCCTAAAAGGCTAGTCTCGAGGCCAAGAAAGGCACAATACAAAATGATATCTGCAGCAACATGTTCTATAATCTCTACATGACACACAAAACTAAACCATAAAGGTCTCACTGGAAAACAGGTCGTAAGAACCTTAACTCCAAGACTATGAAAGGCTTGATCTCTTCAACAAGGGTACGTAAGCAGCCTTCACATAGGGCAGCCCCAATCTTATCAACTTTCGAAAAAACTGGTTTCGCCAACGGGCTTTTTTAGCCATTGATTCCACCAAACAAACCAATTACTAGCTCGCAAGAAATTACACTTAATGTCTTACGATCTAGGGGGCTAACTGTTGGGGTCAAAATCGGTCATTGAAAATTAACGGCTAAAATAATTCGAGAAATTGTGCCTTAACCAAATATAAGCTTGAAATGTCAAAGAAACTATACGACATAAGCCAAACCTCTTTGCATATGGATACAAGAACAGACATCATATATTTTGTCCCAGACAAGGAATAAAAGAATTTCTATCCAAAATGAAAAGATCGAAAAAACGTTGTTGCAGAAGGTTTTTAGGAGAAATGATGAATTTTACGAAACAGTCTTTCGTTTTTGGGGTTAAAAGCGGTCATGATGGAACCGATGTCAAAACATTACCGCGGACATGTTGTCTCTCTTTCAAGTAAGAAAGAAAAAAAGAAACCATCGCATCCGAATTTGTCATCGCCCTGCCTATCTCGTCCCGACAAATGAATCAGGATGTACATGTGAAGGAACAACCGCGTCGCTTCCAAGTTTAGTCGCCCGTGTGAGACTAGACACAAAACATCTAGTCTCCCGTGTGCGACTAGACACGCAACTTCTAGTCACCCATGGGAGACTCGACGCATGTAACGTTTTGTCGCCCACGGGCGACCAGACCTTCTACAAATTCTAGTCGCCCATGGTCGACTAGAACGTTAACAAATTTCATCACCCTCTAACTCCCTGGAAAAGTCCTACTCGCCCTCATGGTCCTCTAATCCCCCTCATGGTCCTCTACTTGCCGTCATGGTCCTCTAAGCGGCATATAAGGAAAAACTCGTAGCAAAGCCCTTAGTGCTATTCGAAACATCTTAAAAAATATACTTAGTATGACTCAGAGGTTTGACTCTTCACAAAGTACTGTGAAGGAAGATGATTACTCCCAGGGACAAATTCACGCGACCCCTTGATCTTAATTCCTCGATCACAAATCAAACAATTTGACATACAAACAGAAACAACAGCTTTGGCTGCGAACATCCGCAAACAAACCAAAATGTTTCTCTGCCGTAAGCTTTAAATAAAACCCTTGTGACACCACAAAATATCTTCAAGCAATAAATGCGCCATATGAAAGAAAAACCAATCTTCAGCAACGCGAGACGTCGTAGACGCCTGAAGAACCGTTTTTAAACAAAAATACCTTCCTCGATAAAAACACCATCTTGGAAGACAAAACAGTCATACGCACTAACACCTTATCAAACACACATCCTTCGCAAAGAATCAAACGGTAAATACTTACCATCATATTTGTTGCTGATCACAACAAACTATAAACATCCTAAACAGACTAAGCCATCTCCTCCTATAGGGATAGATCTCAGACATCCGACACAAGGATAATATCGCTCTATAAAAGAAATCCGAAATTTTGGTCAGCACTTCCAAACGACTTCAAAATTGTCTTTGGAGAGATGCTCGGTTCCCGATCAATGCAAGTCATATAAGCTGAGAACTTATTACGGATTTCAATATCGAGACGGAATCAGGTCAAAAAATCTATGGGTAACGTAATCTGAAATATTAATCGCAAACTCTAAACCGTTATTAGGCCTAGGTCCTGCCCAAAACCCGACAAACTGGTCTCAAACATCTCAAGACATGATATTTAACCAATACGAGATCCAAAACATGCCTCTTTGTTGATATATGCGCGTTTATGAGACCTCTCGAACACAAGCCTTCAGATATTGTCATCTTAAACAATGAAAAGTATCACGATCCGCCAAAGATTTAGATATGAGATGACAACTCATACTCTTCCCTCTACATTCACACGAATATTCGTACGCTCTTAAAAACACGAAACACAATTCATTATAAAGAGGCCACACAGCGGAAGGGATTCAACGCTACACGTGGTCAGTCCCGAAAACATGGATACGACCACACTTGGCCAAAGAAAAAAACTTAAAAGGCTAGTCTCGAGGCCGAAAAAGGTACAATACAAAATGATATCTGCAGCAACATGTTCTATAATCTCTACATGACACACAACTAAATCATAAAGGTCTCATTGGAAAAAAGTTTGTAAGAACCTTAACACCAATACTATGAAAGGCTTGATCCCTTCAACAAGGGTACGTAGGCAGCCTTCACATAGGGCAGCCTCAATCTTATCAACTTTCCAAAAAACTGGTTTCGTCAACGGGCCTTTTTATCCTTTGATTCCACCTAACACGCCAATTAATACCTCACAAGAAATTACATAATGTCTTACGAGCTGGGGGGATTATTGTTGGGGTTAAAATCGGTCATTGAAAATCAACGGGTAAAATCCCTCCAAGAAATTGTGCCTTAAGCAAATATAAGCTGAAAATGTCAGAGAAACTATACGGCATAATCCATACCTCTTTGCATACAGATACAAGAACAGACATCGTATATTTCATCCCGGAAAAGGAATAAAAGAATTTCTAACCGAAGATGAAATGATCGGAAAAACGTTCTTGCGGAAGGTTTTTATGAGAAATGATGAATTTTACGAAACAGTCTTTCGTCTTTGGGGTCAAAAGCGGCACGATGGAACCGATGTCAAAACTTTACCGTGAAAACGTTGTCTCTATTTCAAGTAAGAAAGAAAACAAGAAACCATCGCATCAAAATTTTTCATCGCCATGCCTATCTCGTATCGACTAACGAATCATGACATACAGGCGAAGGAACAACGGCTTTGCTTCCAAGTCTAGTTGCCCATGTGTGACTAGACACGCAACATCTAGCCTCCCATGTGATACTAGACACGCAACGTCTATTCGCCCATGGGAGACTGGACGCGTGTAACGTTTTGTCGCCCACGGGCGACTAGACCATCTACAAAGTCTAGTCGTCCATGGGCTAATGGACGCGTATAAACATCTAGTCGCCCATGTTCGACTAGACCGTTAACAAATTTCATCACCCTATAACACCCTGGACAAGTCCTACTCGCCCTCATGGTCCTCTACTCACCCTCACGGTCCTCTACTCGCCCTCATGGTTCTCTACTCCCCCTTTGGCTATTCTCCTCTCATGGTCCTATACTCGCCGTCATGATTTCCTGCTCGAAATCATGGTCTCCTACTTTCCCTCTTGGACATGCTACTCTCCCTTATCTCCTTCTTTGCGCTCTCATCTGAATCTCTATCGGGAAAAAAATTCGTCTCAACCGGAGTTTTTCGTTGAGGTTTTACTATAGAAACAAGTAAGACTTATTTTTTCGTAAGAATTTGAATCAGTCGTCAATATGATAATGGTTAGCTTAACACCACTTTGTCCATATACGACTAGGTTGACAAGACCGACAATACGAAAACAGATTTCTGATAAATCGATGATTTCTTCGAGAGTAATCGTAAAAATGCCTAAGTCGTAAAACGGCTCGAAACTGCCTAAAACATGACAAAATCACACTTATGATTTAATTCTAGAATAGGCCCATATTCGGTGACGGTTTACTCGAATGGAATAAGGAAAACGGAAAAAGAGGATAAATGCAAAGTTTTCGAGATAAGCTTGCAGGTCGAGAAGATAAGGAAAGATCTTGGCAAGAGATAAAATCAACTCAAGGGTGGAAAAGGAAAAATGGCCGACCTTGGAGGTGTAGATAAAGAAGATCAAGGCGAGGAGAAGAGGGGACGATTTTTTAGACTCTTAGAACTTTTTGCACATAGAAACCTTAGGCTATACTCTCGACAAGCTTGGTTTCTATGACTGGCACTCAATTACTAGAAAAACTCGCATAGGCAGTTCGATCTCTTGTTCCACTCTTTTAATTGAACTATGTTTGGCTTGATCCTCGAAAGGGGTATGTAGGCAGCATTCCATAAGGTTCAGTCCGAAATCAACAAAGCTTTTTCTTATAACTTTTTTTTTGCATTTTGTTATTGGTGCTGCGACTCAACTAGGTTTAATGTTTTAGGTGGCTAGAACTAAAAAACTCGCTTACAGCTCTTACTCGCTTCTACAAATTTTTGTAACAATCGCTATGATGCTCTTACAAGAATTCGAAATAAAGATCAAACTTTTGTTAATTCACTTTTTTCTCTTTTCATGTTCTTCTACGATTATTTGATTACATTTCATTGGCTCTTGCATAGAATCTTGACCTCAAGGAAAGTAGTTTTTTTTTAATTTCCTCGGTTCACTAAAATAGACAGTGCCAATTTCGGTTCCCACACGAGTCAAGACGTACGATCGAAGGAACAACCGCATGAACTGCAAGTCTAGACACCAGTGGGCAACTAGACACGCAACGTCTAGTCAATCATGGGTGACTAGACCCATAACGAAGTCTAGTCACCCATGAACGACTAGACACGCAATGTCTAGTCACCTATGGGCGACTAGACCCGTGACGATGTCTAGTCGCCCATGGGCGACTAGAAACTCGACGTATAGTCGCCCATAGGTGACTAGACTCTTGGCATAGTCTAGTCTCCCATGGGCGACTATACTCACCCCACGTCTAGTAGCCAAAGGGCGACTAGACTTTTCTCAAAGTCTAGTCGCCCATGACACATACAAACATCTAGTCGCCCATGGTTGACTATAAAGTATCCTCTTCATCACTCTCTCCTTTGAACCTTGACTAGACTGTTTCTTATTTCGTCTCGATTGGAGTTTCAGTTGAAGTTTTAAGATAAAAATCACAATGACTTGTTTTCTCGTAAAACTATAAGTCAACCGTATAAAACGATAATGGTTAACTTAAACACCAATGTTATCTAGACTATACGACTGGTTTATTGTTTTGCGGAGCCAGCGTCGTGTAAACATATGAAGGAAGATTTGCAAGAAATAAATTGTTAAACTCGCTTAAATCGCAGAACGACCCGAAAGGGTCTAAAAGCGATAAAAGCCCACTTACGGTTTTATACAAGAATGAGCCCAACTATAGTGAGGGTCTACTGGATATCCGCAGAAGATAAATGGAAAAGAACATAATTGTCAAGTTCCGAGATAATTATGGAAAATGAAGAAGATAAGGAAGATTCCGCGGACGGATAAACTCAAATCGTGGGCAGGAAGGGAAAGAAGACTGACCTTAAAGACCAATATAAGAGAAGCAAGTGAGAGGGACACAAACAGACAAAAATTCTCAGAACAAAACTTAGCACTTAGAAATTTTAGGCATTATACTCGGCATGCTTAGTTTCTATATCCTGCACTCGACTACTAGACGAACTCGCAAAGGCAGTTCGATCTTTTATTCAACTCTATATAAATTGAACTACGTTCGGCTTGATCCTCGAAAGGGGTACGTAGGAAGCCTTTCATAAACTCAACTATGTTTCAGGTTTTTGGTGGCTAGAACTAGAAAACTCGCTAACAGATCTTGCGGCCAAAGATTTTACAATATGTTGTAACAATCGCTATGGTCTTACGAGAATTTGAAATAAAGATCAAGCTTTTCTTAATTCATTTTGTTATCTTTTCATATTTTCTGCGTTTACTCGATTATTTATCGTTGGCTCTCAGAGAGAATCTGGATCTCAAGGAAAGTAGGGTTCTCTTTTCTTTCCTCCGTTCACTAAAACCGACAGTTTGAATTTCGGTTCCCACATTGTTGATCCAATATTTCCTCAAAAACGTGTTATTTAAAGGAAAATAAAATTTGAAGAGATTCCAAATATTTCATCTTCAATTTCTCCAAAATCTAGTGAGGAAGTATTTAGGATTGATTATTTTTTGTATGTATAGTTGATCAAGCAATTACTTCACTTACTAAAAGGTTTAAACAATATCAAGAGTATGAAAAAAAAAATTATTTAACCATGAAAAATAGTTTTTTTTTAGATGATAAGACTTTAAATAATTATTGTAGTACTTTTGCAAATGCTTTTAAAAAGGTGAGAATTTTGACGTTAGTAGAGATGATAATTTATCTTACTGATAATTTTAATTATTTGAGGCGTGATAATTGTTTTCCAAATGCTATTGTTGTTTATAGAATTTTACTAACTATTCATGTAACTGTTGCATATGCAAAGAGAAGGTTTTTGAAACTAAATTGTTGAAGTCCTATCTTCGCACAACAATGATACAAGAAAAGATTAAATGGGCTCGCGATGATTGTTATTGAAAATGATATTCTGGAGCAGAGCAAGTTTCATGATTTGGCCGATGATTTTGCATGAAAAAAAAAGCTAAAGAATGGTGTTGTTTAGACAGAAAAAATAGATTGGTGTATTTGTTTTATATTATAACAGTTTTTTTTTCAGAAAACAATTTCATATTATTAAAAAGGACCTTGTTTTTTTTTTTTTTTGAACATGGTCTCTATAGAGTTTGAGACGGCCCTGTACGTGTGTAAGTTTATGTTGCAATACCGTTGAACCCAAATTATTGTTATTGATTTATCAAGCTAAATCTCACCATACTCGTGCGTACTCTGTCGATGACAAAAAAAACATTATTATGTTTCCAACCAATAGTTATTTTACATAATAGTAAAAATGAATATATATATATATATATATATAATTAGTTATAAAGACAACCACATATTTGTGGCATTTTATCCGAACCCAAAAATCTAAACGAAACCAAATCGAAAATTTATTATACCTAGTTGACTTCAAAATATCTCTATCTGAAAAACAGAACTAAAAAAAAAAACTGATCCAAATAGATCCCGACCCTAAAAGAGCTGACCCAAATAGACCCGACCTGATAGAAACTATTTCATATCCAATGTAAACATGAATATTCAAAAGTATGATTTAATGTGTTTTATTTTCTATATTTTAGTTTCGAGTTAGCTTTTGTTGTTACCAATCTTCATTATTATTTTATAACATTTTCAACTAATATGAAGCTTTAAATATCAAATTTAGATCTTTTTAACTTCAATTATTAATAGATTATTTTTGTTTATTTTGCAAAATAATAGATAAATATGACGGATTTACACTAAATTTTTATTTGGGGGATGGGGGGGGGGGGGGGGGGGGGGGTTGTGTCCTTCAGGTCTTTTCGTATCCTAAATACCCGAACTTGATATGGACCCACTAGCACCCGAAAATTACAGGTATTTTAATTATAGATTCGAACTGACCGTACCAAAAAAAGAACTGACCGGAATCCTAAACTTCAAAATACCAAGTTGTATCCAAATGTCTAAGACCCACATGACTCAGACCCGAAAGAAACCAACCGAACCTGATCCAAAGATCTGAACGCCCAGGCCTAGTAGATAATACTTCTTCCATTCCCAAAAGAAATATTTTCTAGATTTGTTTTTTTTTCATAATGATATATTTATAGATTTTTTAGGTAATTTTAGTAATTAATGTTGATAAATTGAATACTTTTAAAAAACATTCATTGAGAATATTGGAACTGGTTATATACTATTGACTGATAGTTATTAGAAAATTTATAGTAAAATAAAAATAAATTTAATTATAAATATTTATTATACGTTTAGTATGCGTGAAGACTCTAGAAAACCTTTCTTTCCAGAAAAGAGGGAGTATAAGTGCATGATTAATAAAACAATATACTTGCATAACATGAAAACATGGACTTCCTCTTCTGGAGGAAGAAAGATGTCGGCTTTGTGAAACCGATATTGAAATCTTCCCATGAATCCTGTCGTACATTTGGAAGAAAAAAATAATAAAGTTTTTAATGCGAAAAGGTATATCTAGTTGAGACCCTCCAACTAGCTTCTATTGATGCATAATGTTGGAGAGAGGCAAAATCTAAAAGATGAAGAAGAGCGAGATGATATACCATAGCCGTGTTTTTAGTCCATCACTCCCGTGGGACCCCAGATCCCGACTTGCCAAATTGATGTCTCTTAGGTCAACCATGGTATGGTTAGTGGACTCGGGTGGACCTAAAAGGACTATATGGGTGTTGAACACTTTAGCCTACAAGGTTTTCGCCAGAGCATTTCGGCCCTTCAGGCTGGATGGAATGAGGACATGTGGGTGATGTCATGCTTATGTGGGCTAAGTCTGACTACGTTGCATATCGAGAAAGACTGTTCTGATATGGTGGACATGATTGCAAACTCAACTGACTGGTCGGCCTTTGCCCCTGAGCTAGTATATTTCCGCCTTCTACGAGACGGACTGCTAGGTTTTAGCATTTACCATATTTCCAGAGATAGGACTAAGGAAGCTAGGATCAATGGTATAATCCTTTCCCAAGTAGATCAGACCCGACCGGACCGAGCGTTACCTTGAACGACTCAGACTCAACCACCACTTGATCCGCTTTATGGGTGTTGACAAAAAAAAAGAAAAAAAAAAGAAAGAGATGGCAATGCCACAACCTTATTTCAATATTTTTATTTCAGTAATTTCAGCAAAGTTTTATCCATCATTAAACAACTTTAAAACTGAAACGTAATAATGTTTTATGTACGTTTGTACATATATGAAAGTGGATTATGAGGTATCTGAGAGGTGAATCAAAAGAAAATTTGACATCTATTAAAGTTTAAGTTGTGTAATTAATCGCGGGGTTCAGTGATTCTGATTTTGCTACAAATTTAGACAAAAGAAGATCAATTATTAGTTATATTTTCAAAATTTGACATCTATTAAAGTTCAAGTTGTGTAATTAATCGGGGGGTTCAGTGATTCTGGTTTTGCTACAAATTTAGATAGAAGAAGATCATTTATAAGTTACGTTTGCAAAGTATGGGGCATTACATTTTCATTGGGGCATTACATTTGAAGTCTATTGTACCACTCTCTGATCACTAAGGCAGAGTACATGGCATTCTCCTCATAAACAAAAGAAAATACTTATTTGTGAAAAATTATTTTTTTTTTTTTAAAAAGTGCTAAATTACACTGCAATCCACATAGTGCTCTAGCGCTTGCAGAGAACCATGTATTTCAATAAAGATCTAAAGATGTTACTACAAATATATATTGGGGACATAGTATCTCAATGTGATATTACTCTACACCAGATTCACGCAAGCAAAAATCTTGTAGATTTCCTAACTAAGGCCTTCCATATGCCTAAGTTGCATATTTTCTCAAAACTTCTGAATGTATGCTAGAAGAGGAATCAGCGCCGGGCAACAACCTTGTTGATGTAGAGTACCTCGCAAAAGAAAAGGAAGTAAGGTTAGATTGGCATGACTGAAAATCTAAACTTACAAAATAAATCAAAGCACCTGTGGATCAACGCATTTGAATGTTATAAATGTGAGAATGCTATCTGTTTGCTTGTAATACATAACATATCCAAACCAACCATTCGTTTGTTAAGTGTATTTGATGAATTACTATTTTTTTGTGGTGAGCTCTATAGCCGACTTGCTATCAATTCTGATGAGCACTTTCTTAGTCTTCGAGCCCGTGATTTCACTTAGGATATCTTGAAACCATATTGCATGTCGTGCATCTTCAGTTGTTGCCATAAATTCAGCTTCGAATGAGGAGAGTGCAACATAGGTGAAGTTCCCAAAATAAAACATGTGACCCGTAGTGCTTCTCCCATCATCTTGGGTCTATGTTGTACCTATAGCCAATCAACTTGTTTGTCCCTTCTCGTTTGAATTTTAAACTGTACGAAGATGTTCCGTGTAGACACCGCAGTATTTTCTTCATGATATCACTATGTGACTTACGACTCCTTTGAATATAGCGACTAGCTACTCCGACTGAGAAATCTAATTCCGGTTGTGTTTGAAGCAGATATCGTAGGCATCCCACGTTTCTTCTATATCATGTTCCATCTATCTCTGGTTCTTCTGCGGCTTTTGGAACGTTAAGACCAAACTCCATTGGTATTTTGTTCAAATTACATGTCTCTAAGGAAACTTCTTTAACAACTTTCTTCGCATATGCTTCTTGTTTAAGCTCAATCCCATTGTCTCCTTGATGTACTTCTATACCAAGGTAATATGTGAGTTTTACCTAGATCAGAAATCTTAAACTTGATGAAATCCCTTTCTTAAACTCACTTATGGTGTCGATGCTATTCCCAGTTATGATTAGATCCTCAACATATATTGCAACAATGAGGATTGCATGCTTATCTTCTTTTCGTTACACAGAGTTCTCTTTAGAGCATCTACTGAACTTCATCTCCATCAGAACTCTATCTAATTTGTATTCCAGGCTCGTGGAGATTTCTTCAAGCCGTATAAGGCATTTGAAAGTTTGTATACCTTATGTTCTTTACCTTTCACTTCAAAGACTTCGGGTAATTCTACATAAACGTCTTCCCTTAGTTCACCGTATAAAAAGTTTATCTTTAGGTCTAGATGATGGATTTTCCAACCATGTGAAGCCGCTATAGCACTTAAGAGTCCTATGGTCTCGAGTCTAGCAATCAGTGAAAAAACTTCATCATAGTCTATGTCTGATTACTGAACGTAGCCTTTGGCTACAAGTTACGATTAAACTTCTTGATAGTACCATCCGCGTTCCTCTTTATCTTGAACAGCAACTTAAGTCCAATTACCTTAGCTACAATTGGTTATCAACAAGTATCCATGTCTCCTTATTATTTATAGAGTCTATCTCTTCTCTGCAAGCACCTCTCCACTTTGACGAGCTCTTACCTTCTTCATAATATCTAGGTTCGTCGTTTATTGATAATAGAAGCCTCTCGATATCCATTAATGTCGTGTTGGCTGTTGAGGTTGATCTTCTTCTTGTTGAAGTATTTTGTCAATGTCTTCTTGATCATCTTCTTTTTGATGGTTGTTGTCGTTATGATCGTTGTTGTCGTTGATGACAACTAGTCCTTCTCCAGCATCAATAAACTATCCCCACTTCATCTGCAACATCCCTGAATAACGTGTAGTTTCAGTTAATTGGTTCCAACTCCAGCTAGTTTTCTCGTCAAATACTACGTCCCGACTCACTACAATTCTCCTGGTTGATGGACTTAAAGTCTGTAAGCTTTGG
Organism: Moricandia moricandioides; assembly: GCA_905132885.1. Lineage (NCBI taxonomy): Eukaryota > Viridiplantae > Streptophyta > Magnoliopsida > Brassicales > Brassicaceae > Moricandia > Moricandia moricandioides. The sequence continues at coordinate 2,634 of CAJHQQ010003239.1, read as the reverse complement.
ATCCCGGATCTGTTCTTAGATAAACCAAAGCTAATGACCTATCATACAACTTCTTAAGCATTGCAGCATCTATTTTGGCGTATGCTAGGAAACCGAAAACCCTTAGGTGATTTATGTTAGGTTTCTTCAGTCTTAAGCATTCGTATGGAGTCATATATTCAAGGGCTCTCGTTGGTACTCGATTTATTATGTAGGTTGAGTGACGAAATGCTTCTCCCCACAGATAATTAGTTACCTTCATAGCCTTCAGTGTGCTCCTCGTCATCTCCATTAATGTTCTATTCCTTCTCTCTACAACCCCGTTTTGTTGCGGTGTGTAGGGAGCCGCTAGATGTCGTTTGATGTTGTTGACCTTTTAGAACTCATAGAACTCTGATGATGTGAATTCTCCCCCTCTATCAGTTCTTAGCGTCATGATTTTCTTCTCAAGATCCCTTTCAACTAGTTCTTTAAAGGCCTTGAATCTACTGAATGCTTCGCTCTTGTTTTTCATCAATATCGACCACATATATCTTGAGAAATCATCTATTATCACAAAGATATATTGATTGTGTGCGATGGTGGGTGGTGAGATAGGACTATTTAGGTCAGCATGTAGTAGGTCTAGAGGTTTTGGTGCTTCAGAATGTAGCTGCTTTGGGAAATATTTGTCGTTTTGCTTACCCACTAGACAAGACTTGAAAAACCTCGTTTCATCTTCTATTTTGGGGTAAGCCATGAACCACTGATGTTGAGACATAGTTTTAATGGTTTTATAAGTTACATGCCCCAACGTTGCATGCCACTTCCATGTCTCGTCTTCTAGCTTAGAGTTTAGGCACATAGGCTTTCCAACTTTCAACTTTATCTTGTAAATTCTATTAGGTGATCATATTACTTTAACCAGCAGTCTTCCACTTGGATTGTGTACGGTTAAGGAGTCCAGCTTCAATACTAACATCACATCCCACTTCTGTAGCTTGTCCTAGACTTAGGATGTTTCTCTTAAGATCTGGAAAGTTGTATATGTCGGTGACTAGCTTCTGTTCACCGGTTTTACCTTGAAACAGAAGTGATCCCTTGCCTTCTATGTTCACTGTTAATCATCTCCAAATTTTAATTTTTCCTTGATGTTCCGGTTGAGCTCTTTCATGTCTTATGATTGCTGGCTCCATTATATAAATACCCAATATCTTCTTATGCTTGCTTGGTTTCATATTTATTTGGTACTAGATTTTCTTCATTCAAGAATACAAGCTCATGCATATACAGTGCTGGATAGGCTTCCTGCGTCTCTATCTTGTTGGCTTCTTGTATCTTTTGAAGTGTTTCTAGACATATGAATGCGAACTGGCCTGTTTTATCACTATTTTGTAAAATCAAGGATTTCCCATTACAAAAACGCTAAACCGCTCAACAACAACTCGTGAATGAGCGAAATAATGAAAAGAATGAGTTAATGAGCGAGGAGAAAGGAAGAAGAGAGAGAAAAAAGAGGGAGAGAGAGTGAGAGATTCATTTGTGGCCTTTCTTTACATATTTTATTGTTTGTATATTGTTTTGTGTTATCTCGTTTAGTATTTCAAAAATTAAAAATTTTGAGTTTCGTTTGATTTATGAGTCTTGTTTCGTTAAGAAACAGTTTAGTTTTCTTTTACACAAGTTTTTTCATAAAACATTGTCAACGATAGCTTTACCAAAGTTGAATAATATAATACTTTCTGTTTTAGTTTTGCAAATATTGTTTCGTTAAAAATGTTTAGTTTTATTCATCAAAGTTGTTTCTTACAATGTTGATGAAATTTTTTGATAGAAACTGTTTCATATTAATTTTTTGGTTTCAGTTTACATAAGTTGTCCCAAACACGTTATTGAACTTAGTTTTGGAAGTTATTTCGTAAAAACTGTTCAGTTTTATTTCTATAAAATTTATCGAAAAATGTTGTCAAATTTTGTTTTATAAAAGTTGATTCATGAATCACTATTTACTTCTATTTTATGAAAGCTAGTACGTACAACTTTATTGTCTAGAAGGACTGTTTTGTTATGTCGTTTATTTGCTAAATTATGCAAAAAATAGTTTTGGAAAACTCTTGTTTGCGCAAGAGCTATTTCGTGAAGTAATCTGGAAAGTCTTATATGAATTTTTTTTTTGTAACTTGATTTGATGTATCATTACTAATCTGGCAAGACATTTTCAGATACATAATTCGTATTTCTGACTCAAGTTTTCGATAGTATTTTGCTAAATTTGTAGCAAGTTTTAGCCATTTATCCCGATCGGACGAATTTTGGACCCCAGCATAAATTTCATGTTGTGTATGTTTGTATATGACCCTTTATATTTCCACAGCTTGTAAACTATCTTACTAATTGCTTATATAAGCATATCAAACCGTTCTTACGAAGACTAATCAAAGACATGAAACGAATAATGCAGAAAAACTAATGAAGAGGAAGCGAGTAGTTGTCGCCATAATTGATGCAATATCGCTGAAACCCTAATAATTATTAATGAATTAATCAAGCCAAACCTCTCACATTCGTGCTTACTATGTGATAACAACAACATTTATTGTTTTTTCTAAAGAATAGTTTTTTGTACACTAGAGTAAAAATGTATACATGTAATTAGTTTTAACGACAAACACAGGG
>CAJHQQ010003238.1:0-48133 GCA_905132885.1 Moricandia moricandioides | reverse complement strand
AAACAGAGGAGAAATAGAGAGCGTGTGTATACCACGCCACATCTCGAAACAAGGAAGCAGAGGCTTCAAGAAGTGAGGTTCGATGCGATATATCGCCATCTGTCTGCAAACAAGAAACGAATGGAAACATTCTTAATTCTATAGTCCGTATACTGCTGGGCTCGCCACGCTGAAAGACTAGATAAGCTCGTCTGGGTCGTCCACCTGGAAGACTTTCAGACGACTTAATTATATAGTCTACGCAAAAGACTTCCAGTAGAACATTTGGAAAGCTGACCAGACGAAGGAGAGTGAGAACAATCATCCAACCAAACTAGACGCACAAATCGATTGAAATCCAAATCTCTTGAACTACTAAGTTGAAATGAAAATATCCACAAATGCTGCTTGACAATCATCAAATCGTAAGCCGTAAAATGAGAGGAGAAGACAACATGCCAACTAACAACAACAAGTCGATTGCAATGACCACCAATTTTTGAAACCCTAGATTTGAACACCAAAATTTCCCGAAAGCGTTGAAAACACAAAACCAAACGGTAAAAGTAAAGGAAAAACAACATCCATCCTAATAAAAACCCATAAATCTGCAAGAGAAGCCTTCGATTTACCTGGGTTTTGTATCGTATCAAAATCGCCTCGAAATCACCTTTGAGAGAAACGGCGTTAGGGTTTTCTGAATTTCGCTAAAAAGTGAGTAAAAAAAAATCACCATTATATTGGGTAAATAATCGGTTAGCTTTAAAAGTACAGTCGTCCGGTTCAAATAAGTCGTTCTGGTGGATAATGTACATCAGACGACTTAATATTTAGTCGTCCGTTTTATAGACGACTAAATATTAAGTCGTCCCAGACCCTAAACTGAACCCCTAAACTTAAATGACTAAGACTTAACTAGCAACCACGTATAAAATCAAATCCCTTTATACTCTCAATACTGTACTATACACAGGACAAAATGAACAAGCTGTAGGTAATTTTTAGAAATTGTTTTTACTCAAAATACCGGTTTTAGATGCTTTCCAAGAATCGTACCCTAAGCAACACATACGATACTACAACATATGTCATGATGAAACCATAAGACTAGAAGAATATCATGAGCACACTACTTTCACTCATCTATGCTGAAAACAATTAAAATTTGTTATATCTTAATTTATATCTCTTAAGACATATGTTAATATACATAATTCCCATTTTTCACTTATCAAATATTTTTAACAAATTTTTTAAATTATGTTTAAGAATAACTGTCCAGACGACTTTAAGTTAAGTCGTCTGAACAGACGACTTGCGAGGGTTAGAAACGTAAAAAAGTTTCCGTTTTTTTGTTTGTTCACAAAGGGGGGTAGTTGTAATTTCAATAGCCTTTTATGTTACTTTTTGCCTTGACCCAAATTTGGTATTCTTTTGGGTTTGACTCCAAGTTTTGAGTCACATTTGGCAATTCTCCCATGATTTGATCTCTCTTCATTTTCTTTAATTACTTTTTTTCTACTTTATAGATCCCAGATATCTCAAATCTCTCGTTTAATATTTAATGGTTGATTGTATTGAGGTCATGCATAAACACGCATTAGTTTTACTGTTACTGTGTTACAGGTTTATTTCAACGAGATTCCTACAAAAAAAAAAAGGAATTATTAGTTAAAAAAACTCAAAATTGTTAGTGTGTATTGCGTTTTATCTGCAATTAGCTCATCAAAATCGGATTGTGTCTATAAGTGTTATGATTTATGTTTTTCATTTGTCTTATTTAAATAAATTATGTTCATATGATATTTTATGTACTAGATTTGTCTCTTTTTTTATTCCTGTATTCATACTTCCAAGCTCTCTTATATTAAACTAAGATTTGCTAACAATATTTTACAGATTAAATGATTATTTTTAATAATATAGTATTTCTAACAATACAGTTTAACAATCAACTCGGACAAGTTTGGAAACAGAGCTACCCTTCTCTATGGAATTTCCGGCACCAGCAAATCAAGTTTTTTTGGCTGCGATGGCTAGTCCCCTATATTACACCTCAGTTCATATGTCGCAGACTAAGGAAATGAAATATTTCCGTTCACTAGAGTTATGTCTAGTCTAAGGACTAAGTAATACGATCATAAATCAGTAGAAGTCACCGTTAAGTATAACTGTTTTGTCTTGCACTAGTAAAGATAGTTTATTAAATACATAATAAGATTGTGTACTTTATGTACTTTTATTTGATTTTAATTATAAATAAGACTGACTTTTTCATGTTCTGTGGACTGATGTTATTGTGCTAAAAGGAAGTTTTATAGCATCATATTGTAATTTGATAGTCGTACGTATTGTAACGGTTTTGACTGAGAAATTTGATATTAAATATCTGATTAGTTTTGAGAGTATGAGCATCAACAAAAAAAAACGCTTCCTCAGTATTGGGGGTTACTCCCTCTGTTTCTAAAAATATACATATTTTAAAATTTTCACACATATTAAGAAAAATATATTTTAGCTATCAAATGCATGAAAAATTTAAAAATATAAACATTTCCATAAACTTTAACCATAGCAATTCAATAATTCAAAAATTGTCAATTAATATTTCTTGGAAATTGACAATTCATTATTAAAATTACATTAGAAAATTGAAAACATTGTTCAATTAGAAACAAGTGAAATGTGCTAGAACATACATCATTTAGAAACAGAGGAATATTATACTAGGGGTTTCCATAAACTTTATTTTTTCCAAATCTTCTCTTATTGATATGATATTTTATTAAAATTCTAACAAATCCATAGTTTTTGGATCTACTCTTAAAATATTAAAAGCTGGTATTAGAGATATGTTGCCGTAAGATGTGTATCTTACGGACCAAGATTGTAAAACGTGAAACCCACGAAGACTCTAAAAACTAAAAGAAAAGACTTGAAAAAGTTAATCTCAAGATAATCTTATATAATTTACATTATGTGTTTAGGAAAGTTAAGGTGTTAACATTATGTTAATATTACCACTATATAATATACATCTTGATTCTCTTATCAAACACAACACAATAAATATATCAATATTCTTGTTATACTTTACATGGTATCAGAGCACACGATTCTTAGGATATAAAATTAAAGCTTCTGCATTATAGTTTTTAAGCTTTAGTAATGATCATCGGTGGTGGTTGACGATGAAGAAGTGTGACGATGAGTTGCAGTCGTCAACATAAAACTGGTTTTCATGAATTTCTTGATTTAATTTCTTATGGTTTAGTCGTCGGATTATTGAGAGATGCCTAGAAAAAAAAATTTAGGTCAAAAGGTTGGGTTTTCACGATTTTTTTTATAGTTTTGAGATAATTCTATGGTTTAGAGTTTCTCACAATTTATGTTTGGATTTCCATAGTTTGGATTATTTTGGTTATAGTTTAACCATTACGGGGGATTTCTAGTAGAAAGTTCATGTTTAGGTCAAATTTTTTAGTCCGGAGTTATGGACTGTCCAAGTTAAGAACGATTGTTTGTGGAGCTGCAGTTGCGCCACGGGATGTATTCCCATTGTCCAAGACCGAAAAACGAGCTGAATTTTTCATCCCTCTCAATGTTGAAGTTTTTTACCCGAGGAATTTTGCTGAATTTGATTGTACATCCTCGACATATTGTCCACGACAAGTATAGATGAGTGTCAATCCAAATCTAAGTGAACATGATGCAATGAGAATGCAAGTATAAACTTAATCTAAGTGGAAATCTGATAACTTTTCTTTATAACAAAAAAATCAAGTTGATTTCTCTAGAAGTTTTTTATCTGATAAGTTGATTTTTCATTTACCTAAACTTATGTCAAAATTTGACTTTTTCCATATAAGATTATCGAAATTTCTCTAAAACATTCCTAAAGCCACATAAAATTTTCAAAGTGTGGCAAGAAGTATATGTACATCTAAACTATTAAAACTGAAGTACATTTAGTACTTAACCCTAACATTTCCTAAATAATTACCATTGAATGCCACTGATATTATCTCTACATCCAAACACTAATTCTTAATAAGAAAAAAATAAATCTGGGCTAAGCCCATTAACAATCTTTATCATTAGAATTGAATACTTCATAAAAAAATAAATATGTATTATTCAAAAATTTATAATAAAAACAAAAATATATATATATATATATATAGCATTAAATTAGTTTTATTTTTATTCATATTCATATAAGCTACCAACTATATTTGAACTACAAAAAAGATAATAATGTTAATAATTTTTTATTATAATATGAACTTTTTCATTTACAATAACAAAATCATGTAACTTTCCATAAAAAATTAATGACTAAAATACATACTAATATTTATTATAAATGGTTATATATACAAACAAATACAATGTATTATCATTTGTAAGATATATATCTAATAAGAATAACTAATGTAATTTATAAATTAAAAAAAATTAATCACCATATAATACATATATACAATTAGGTCTAGGACGGATCAAATATCTAGGATATTTTAGGATATACGGATTCGGATATGCATTTGTCGGATTTGTAAAATTGTTATCCGGATTCGGATATTTGGGGTTAGAATATTCATACTAAAATCCAAATACACGCAAACATCCGAACCTATTTTTTTAACTAACTATTAACCATCTATTTAGTCTATTTAAAATTATTATTTAAAAAGCTTAAGAATCATTAAAATTTAATAAAATTAAAATTTTAGTTATTTTATATAAAAAATATATAATATACATAGATAACTATAATTAAATTTTAAATATTTAATATCTGGATCTGAATATCCAGACTTAAAATTTTGCTATCCGAATTTATAATTGGATCAATCTAATCCGTAAAATTATTATCATGATCCATGAATATCCGTTTTTCGAAGAGGATAAGATCCCGAATCGGGTAACGGATATTGAATATTAAGTTCAAGTCATATATACAATTATATCAAATAAATTGATTAAAATATTAGACATTCACAAAAATAACATCCGCGCGGGCGCGCGGGTCAAAGGCTAGTTAGTTTTACAACTCAAAGTAAATAAAAATAATAAAAATAAAATTAATTATTTATTTAATATCTAGTTTATATAATTTATTTATTTTTATATGTAATAATTTATATTCACACAATTTTAGATGTTTCAGTTACATGATAATGAAAATATCTAAACGATCAACACAAAGTTAGGGTGAGTATTTTATTACAAAGGGATTCATAATATATGCAATTAATTATTTATTTTATGATAATCTTGAATGAGTCCAATAATTTTCTTATAGCTAGTTTTCCACTATATTGTGTATTTTCAACACTGTTTTGGGTTTACCAGTTTAAGATTTTCTGACCAAGTACTTCGTCAATCGTCTTTCGTGTTGGCTCCTTAATAATGAACTAGATTCTTACCCGCCCTTAAAAAGGGCGGGTATATTTTCTGTTTTGATTTTTTTTTTATTTCAAGAAATTTAAGTTTTATATATGTGTTTAATATTAATTAAATTTAATATATTTTTTGCAAATTATATTGAATATGTCAAGTTGCATAACTATACACATGTGTCATATGCATTTTAAAAATTAGTTTTCTAATTATTTTTATAATTAGAAAACTACTAAGAAAATAAATTATTTTGCAAGCTTTAGGAATAAAGATTATAACTAATTTTTAAAATCCATATGACACATGTGTATAATTATGCAACTTGACATATTCAATATAGTTTGCACAAATTATATTAAATTTAATTAATATTAAACACATATATAAAAATTAATTTTTTTGAAATAATCAAAAAATTGAAACAAAAATATACCCGCCCTTCGAAATGACGGGTCAGAATCTAGTTACAAAAATTATAATTGCATACATTATATTACTAAACATACGTTAGCTTTTTAAAAAAAATAGAAACTATATGAACATATCTTTTTTCAAAAATTTGTAGATTAATCTTATTTTATTAAAGGTTAATTAGGCAATAAATCTTTATGAAAATCAATATTTAAAAACAATAGCAATTTCAAAAGCCCATAGAAATACCGATTGCAACAAATTATTATATTATTAGCAAAATCTGCAATATAGGAGTGAATATTTTACGGGATTACACGGTAGAAAATTAAAATTTGAATTTGAGTTGAGAATAATATATTTTATTCCTGAAATTTTCATTTTCTTAACTAAATACTAAAAATATAAATTAAGTATTTGGTATGTTATGGCTAATAAAAAAGTAAATAAAATTTATTTGTAGTTGAGTTATACGCGATATATGTATGGCTTAAAAACAAAAATATATTTGTGTTGAAGTATAGATTATTTCTATAATATAAATCTATATAAATCTTTTTATTATATGCACTACTTATATGTTCACCCAACGTCTTCATATTTAACGAAACCTAACATAAGCACAACTTATTGCAGAAACTTTAATTAGATTCATCAGATTTTAAACTACTAAATAGTAACTTGGTTCTTCAATAATATCTTTGGAAAAGCTTAATGAAATTGTTTGGTTTATGTATGAAATTATCATAAAGATAGAGGTTGTAAGTTTACACATCTGTATTTGCAGGTTTTATCTTATGTTCCAAGAGTAAAACTGGGTTTCATCATGTGAGTTAAAACCACTCAAATTCGTGCATAAAAAGTTAAATCAATTTTACAACTCTTACAATTGATCCTCATCGTGGTGTAACAGAAGCTTTGATTATAAATTCCTTTAATATTATTCTTGTTGATCATCATCTGTTCATTGTTCTGCAAATCATTGTCGTGGTAAAGACAATAATGGAAAAGTTGTTAATTTTGCCTTGTCGAACCACAGGTTTAAAAACTTTCTTCGTTGTGGTTTTTAATTCCAGTTTTGTTTGATCATCATCCTTGACATTGTTCTGGAACTAATTGCCGTGGTCATAATGTTTGTTTGTTAATGATAAACTAATTGATGAAGATAAAAAAAAAACACTTGGAAAGGAAACGTGGTAACTGTTTTGGTAGATAAAATTATAAAGTGGTTAGAGTTTTGATATAAATAGATACAGTTAAAAAAATTTAGTTTTTTTTTAAGTAAGTAGCATTAGAAATAATTATTGGACTAAACAAATATCAATAGGTCATGATTCTGTTTTAATAAAATAGATTTGCTAAAATATTCATCAGTTGTTACTACTTACTAGAATATATATACTTTTACCACAAAATTATATACAAACTGGGGAATGAAACGGAATATCCATAGTGGCATTCTGGCATATGCTTGAAGATTATCCTGATGTGGCTTCGCAATATCTTATTTTTAACATTACCCAAGCCGTAAAGCAATAAGACTAAATTGTGAATCGGATATTTACTTAAAATATAAAAGTAAGCCTATGATGTTAACCCCTTAATTATTTTTATTTATTTATGTATTATATTAGAGCTCTAGCGTGAAGAAATAAACTACCAATAAATCAAATAAAAATAATCCATGGCTCCAGTATACGATGTAGTGTGGTATATATTATACTGAGTTAATTTATATATAATTATCCTACCGCGGTCCTACTCGTTATTTCAAAGTCCCTATAATTATGTATTTAGACCACCTCCATCGGTGGCTCTTAACAGGGGTTTTAAACAAAAGACAGAAAAAAATAAATGAAAAAAAATTAAAAACCAAAGAACCGATGCTTAACGTGGGCTTTTTTAGAATTGATAAGAACCCTTGCGTGTCACTTTTTTAGTGGACCTCCCATTTATGTCTCTCTCTTTCGTTGGGGTTTTGTGCTTAAATCACTTTTTTTTCTAACTCCACAGAAATTAAGACCATGATTAACCCGGGTCTCTTAAAGTGGAGTTTTTAACGTAAAATTTGTTTTTTTTTTTTTTTCTTTTTACATTTTTCCTGCTAAGAGACGGCTCTTATGGTCTTATTTAAGAGACGGTTCTTAGGTTTTCTTAGTTAAAAGCTAAGATACGTCTCTTAGAAAAGCTAAGAACCCCACCTTAAGAGACCACGGTTAATCCTGCTCTAAGAACCTCAAAAGGATTCTTCCATTGGACCTTGATAAATTAATTACATTAACAAGGGTTCTAAATCTTATAAAGTACACAATTAACAATTAAATTAATCATTAAAATTCATCAAGGGTTCTAACCATTGGACATGCTCTTAATTCCTTTGGTACGGATATATTGATATTTAATTTCTGTAACGTGCTTAAAATATATTAAATTCCATTTTTCAGTCATAACTAAACAATTTAATCAAGTGGTGATGGTTCAATAATTAAAACATTCTGAATGATTCAATAATTACGATTTCAAGTTATTCAAATATTTTCAGTAGGAAAATGTATTTTTCTGTTCATAAATATTTTACTAGAAAAATCTAATTGTATATAGAAGAGTTGATTTTTTTTAAATGTTAAAATATTTAATACGAAAAGCCAACATATATACATGGTTAAACATCATAGTTCAACTTCCACAAAACAATTACCTATATTCGTGACATTAATTCAACAATCGGCGAGTATAATTCTTCATAATCCAAGTTCATTTTAATTTATGGATCCCCCAAGTATGGATAATTATAAATCTCAATTATCCTTTCGTCAGTTCGTGGACGATGACTTGACATCTCGTTTGATTATGGGATAACAAGAACTATGTTAAAAATATTATTGAGATCCATTATCCCAACATTTTTTAATAATGCTCGTTCCGGCACCTTTTTTAATCTTACCAGCCTTTTTTTAAATCTTTCCGGTCCCTTAGAATACCATAAAAAGTATCGTTTAAGAATTTCAATTTCTTAAGAAATACTATTTTATCATTTTCTTTTGTAATATAAAAAATTGTTTAAGAATTTTAATATAACTTATATTCATTTTCAACTAAATATTAATTATAAAATATATTAATTTAATAAATAAATTTATATATCTCAAATATTATTAATTAAATAGATGTAATTGATAAAAATATAACATTTTAATTATTTTATTAATATGTATAATAAATATTTAAGTTATATTTTTTTATGAAACGAAGAGAATATATTCTATTTGTATTCTATGTTTATAGTCCATCTTATTGTCATGTCTCGCATTGATGACTGAAATAAATTCATGTTACCACCAATTGACATCATAAAGATATTGCATTTTTGGTCGACGCTGAGTAATTTCTAATACTATAGATCTATTTAAACTTGGTGTTTTTAATTTGTTCGACAGATTATAATAAAAATGAGTTGAAAATCAATAACCTGAATTTTTAGTAGTTTAAGTCGTTGATTATTTCCCTCACCATACGTCATTAGACAACATGTGTATTCATTTGCATTGAATGTTGCTACTGAGATTGAGATTGTGATGGAAGCTACGAAGAATTCAAATGTATAATTTGAAACCTTCATAAAGTCATCACAAAAAAGTCCCAAATCAAGCCGTGTTTAGGATTAGGTTACACAGCATTCAAATTTCATAGTTTTTATTCTTTGATTTATTCGTTTATGTGAATATATATGTATATATATATGAATGTAAAATTATAAATAAATAGAAAATAGATATTATAATAAATTAAATTCATATTTTTAGCTAAAAGATGTCTTGAAAATAATACTTAACTAAGTTTACAACTGGATCATCATACTACCAGTCGTATGTATTTCACTTAAATACATATCAATTATTTACAGTCCATGAGATCGTTAAAATTATACGTTAACATATCAAAATGTTGACCAGGTGATTGTGGTCGAGTGGTAAGGAGACGGGACTGGGACGCCAACACGTTTCAGGTTCGATCCACCTGCTGCGCGAAACTAAGTCACAATTATCCTGGTCACCTTACACGGATATGGGCCCATGCTTTAGGGCCCATTTGAATACCCGGAGAGAGGGTCTATCCGTGGGCTGCACCTCCCCTTGGAGATTAGTCTGGGCCTCTCCATGGGCCTGGGATACCCCCAGGTTAATCAAAAAAAAAAAAAAAAAAAAAAAAAAAAAAAAATATATATCAAAATGACGTCATAAGTCATAACTAATACGATCATTGACCGAGATAATTGTATGATTTAGTTCTCAAATCAGTATGTAGTTATGTACCTCTCCTCTAATCTAAAAACACGTCTAAATTAGTTTCCTAGAATTAAAACTTTTAGAAAAGGATAAATCTAAAATCATTTTGGTAAAAGCCGCGTTGCTAACAACTGTCAAAAAACTGTATTGCTTGTGTGTTCCGTTTGTTAGGTCATGGTTAACAAACTTTTTTTTTGTAAAACATGGTTAACAAACTACCCGAATGAATTATATAGAGCGTCCGAAAGCCAAATCCGAATCGACCCTAAAGAAAAAAACACAAATCGGTATTCAATTCGAGATATTATTATATTTTTGTTGGCTTTTGATTTCATTACTGAAAAAGCCAAGTGGACAATTACAAATGGTCCGACATAACTCCATTATATATTGATAACTAGTGGTTTGTCCGCGCTACGCGCGGAATGTTACTTATTTGTTATCTCCGTTAAACTATCTTTTAATAAGTATTTGTTGTTTGTGGCAAAGGTATTCATCTGAAAGTATTGATTGTTAGAATATAGTCTACTTTCCAATTGATTTCAATGGTATGCAGCAATGGAAAATTTTAGAAGCTACTTATTTGGAATTTAATTCATTACATGTGAATATATGTATAAACACATCTTCAAAAGTCAATAATACCTTGATAGATATACAAATGCAGAGCACTAATTGCTTCAGAGAATTTATTCATAAGCCAAATAAGTTTATGTATTATTTTAACAAAATTAAAAGAATGCTCCCACAAGATTTTTAAGTTCAGAAATATTTATATTTTAGGAGCAAAAAGAAAGAATGTTGAGTGTGACATTACAGCCTTACTTATATATCAGTGTTTTGTAATCATGAACTGTTGTTCTCTTAGAAAAAACAAAAGGCACAACCATGATGTTATCTATAGAACACAGATACACATAGATTGCTATATATTTTTGTCAGACCATCCATCCAGGGAAGAATCCGTTAGTAACATTATGTGATGTTGTTGCATTTGTCACACCAATGATTGTAATTATCGTTCCATAAAAACAAACAAAAGTCAATTATAAATCTAGTTAACCATAAAAGGTCAATTCATTGGGTCATCATTATTTTCCTGTGATGAATACCTCATCTGCAATGTTTCATTGCCATGTAAAAGCCTGAAGAAACCCACTTCTTAACTCAGATGTTTGTTTGATAGGAGCTCATGCCTTGTTGTTATGTTGTTGATGATGTTCTGCAGAAGAAAAAACTCTCCATAGTAATTGATTAAGGGTTGCATCACTTTCCTCCAATTGAGATACAGAGAGAGAAAGACAACAATGTTGTAAAAGATCTCAAATGAATTCAATTTCTTGGGCTATAAGATTTTGATGGCACTACCTTTCTCTTAAGTCTCTGTTGGTTTCCAATAACATTTCCTCCTATAAATAAACCAGTAAGAGAGTGTTGTATTGAGATTATTGAACACTGTGAAGCTCTTTATGTACCTTTGTTTTCAGCTCAGATAGTTGATCAAGCATCGACCGGGCCTGGCAATGAGAAAACAAATCCAAGATTTGGTACGGTTCTAAATGCTCTTTGGACCAAATCAAAAATAAGCTTGTGATTTCTTGAGATTGTGTATACCTTTGTGGATCTGATACGTTCCAGAGAGTTTACTTCAAGAAGAAAGGGAAGGGAACAGAGGAAGTGGTGTAGAAGAAGTGGGATGCGAAGACGCTGGTTGGTATAGAAGGTTTGGAAATAAAGGAAGAAGGAGCAAAGCCGCGAGTGGAAAGAGAGGCTTTGCTGTTACAGACTTTTACTCATTTTGAATAAAGACTTGTATTTTCATTTGAGTTTTTTTTCATGCTGAGATTACTGTGAAGTGTCGTCATGAGACCTTCCCTATTATCGTGATGAGATCATAGATTTCTCAGCTCTTTTCTGAAGTTGTATTGGATTTGGATTTGTTCATTTGAGATTCTAAGTGTTTGTCATTATCATTGGAGTTGTACAAGAGATTTAGAGAAGAAGGTAAGTCGGAACTTATCAAATTGGTGCGTTTGTGACGATCGAGCATACGATGGCGACTATTGAAGATTGCGGTGAAGCTTCTGGTGATTTCGTTGGTTCGAAGATGGCGACGAACTATGAACTCTCGTTTCTTCATTCGGAGTGTGAACGACTGCAAATCGGCACGAAGGTTACCGAAGAACATTTTAAATCTGTTGAGACGAGATTATCATCTTATGATGCTCGTTTTGATTCTCTGGATAAGCGTTTCGATCGCTTGACTCGGTTATTGTTGGATCAACAAACGGAGAAAGCTCAAGGCAAGAGGATCGTGACTCTAGGATCACCGACTCCAGAACTTTCTTCGACGTCTCGTTCCGGTCCGGGTGGTGTGAATCAAGGTTATCAACTTCCTCCTTCTGTGTTCGAGAATCATGAGAGTCTATTAAAGAAAGTTGAGATGCTTGTGTTTTTCGGGGGTAATCCGTTTGATTGGTTGGCTCGTGTGGAAAGGTATTTTCGTATTGGCAATTTTCAGGGTCGTGAGCGATTGCAGTTCGTTTCCATGAGTCTGGAAGGTCCAGTTCTAAATTGGTTTAATGCTGAAATGGATAATAATCCCTTCACTGATTGGTTACAATTTAAAAGGCGCTTGGTGGAACGTTTTCGGCAACCTAGAGGATGAACCTGGTAAGAGGCTATTTTCTTTGCAACAGACTGGAACGATTATGGAGTATGTTAACGAGTTTGAGGCATTGCGTTCCATTGTTACGGGGATTGATGAGAAGAATCTGGAGCATGTTTTTTACAATGGTTTGAAACCTGAGATGCAAGAGGTCATTAAGATGAAGGAACCGAAAGGATTAACAGAACATATCACGGTAGTTATTGGGATGGAGGGGAGTGCATTTTGTAAATCGGTGAGTGCAGTGGTACAAGACAATAAGTTTCGAAGGAGTGGTCCGGCACCTTCACCTAAAACTTGGTCTACTGCGTCCACTCCGACTAGTCGTGCTTTTAGCGGAGGTGATAAGGGTTCGTCATCCACAGGATCTATTGATCCCCGTCAACGGTACACTGATGCAGAGTTGGATCAAATGCGCAAAGATGGGGTTTGTTTTAAGTGTAAAGGGCCTTATATTCGACGTCATGTTTGTCCGATAAAGCAACTACTGGTATTGACGGTTATTAATGGTTATGAAGTGGAGATATTGGAGGAATTTTCAGACAACGCACCGGTAGGAGATCTAGAAATGGATAAGCGACCTATCGAGTTGTCCCTTAATGCCTTCTTGGGCATTGAGACTCCAACAACGACGAAACTTAAAGGTTTATTTGGGGTCCATGAGTTTGTAGTTATGATTGATAGTGGGGCAACCCATAATTTTGTTGCTCCTCATGTGGTTAAGAGAGCTAAACTGCCCTTGTTGACGGAGAAACGTTTTCAAGTCTTATTGGGAACGGGAGTAACGGTGGAAGCCTTGGGAGTGTGCAAACGGGTTTCTTTTTCTCTTCAGGAAGCTTCTTTTATCAGTGACTTTGTGGCTTTAGAGTTGGGTGGTGCTGATGTTATTTTGGGAATTACTTGGTTGAGAACTTTGGGAACTTGTTTGATGAATTGGGAAACTCATGAGATGTCTTTTAAACAGGGCAGTCGTACGTTAACGTTGCAAGGGGATTCTTCTTTACAACATGCTACTGTTTCTTTGAAATCTTTCACAGTACCGGATTTTGTGGGAGCCTTGGAGTTGGGAGCTGTTGCATTGACTGCTACGTCGTTATCTCCTGCTGTCCAAACGGTATTAACTCAGTTTTCTTCGGTGTTTGCTTTACCTACGGTGTTACCTCCTATACGTGGGCGGGATCACTCCATTCACTTGACTCCAGGGTGACTTCCATTTCAGTACGACCTTATCGATATCCTCATGCCAGCAAAGAAGCTATGGAAGTTATGGTTGCTGACATGTTGAAGAGTGGAATTATTCATCCGAGCTGTAGCCCTTTCTCCAGTCCCGTGTTATTGGTACGTAAGAAGGATTCGTCTTGGCGATTCTATGTGGATTACCGTGCTTTGAACCGTGCTACAATTCAAGACAAGTATCCTATCCCCATGATTGATCAACTTTTAGATGAGCTTCATGGCGCATCTATTTTTTTTAAACTGGATTTACGCTCGGGTTATCATCAGATCAGATGAAGGAATCTGACGTGGAGAAGACTGCTTTTCGTACTCATGAAGGCCACTATGAATTTTTGGTGATGCCTTTTGGCCTTATGAATGCACCGGCTACATTTCAAGGATTGATGAATGACATCTTTCGTCCTTTTTTACGACGATTTGTTCTCGTGTTCTTTGACGACATATTGATTATTAGCGCCACTGAAACTGAGCATGTGGAGCATCTTCGCCGTGTGTTACAGGTTTTTGAGGCTCAGAAGCTAGTTGCTAATCGTAACAAATGTGTGTTTGCTCAGTCTCAGGTGGAGTATTTGGGTCATATCATTACAGCTCAGGGGGTAGCTACTGATCCTGCCAAAACTGCAGCAATGATACAGTGGCCTACACCGCGTACTGTTAAGGAACTACGGGGGTTCTTAGGTTTGACCGGCTATTATCGTTGTTTTATTCAGGGCTATGGTCTTCTGGCTAAACCTCTCACGGATTTGTTTGCATAAGGATGGATTTATTTGGTCTGTGGAGGCTCAAACTACTTTCGATACACTTAAAAAATCAATGTCTTCTGCTCCTGTTTTGACATTACCTGATTTTAATGATCAGTTCGTTGTGGAAACGGATGCTTCGGGGTTTGGTTTGGGTGCTGTTTTGATGCAAAGGAAACATCTCATTTCTTACTTCAGTCACAGTCTTACTCCTCGGGAACGATTGAAACCCATTTATGAGCGTGAGCTTATGGCTATTGTTCTTGTCGTGTTAAAATGGAAGCACTACTTGTTAGGACGTCGTTTTGTTGTCCATACCGATCAGAAGAGTTTAAAATTTCTCTTGGAGCAACGTGAAGTTTCGATGGAGTATCAACGCTGGTTGACAAGGTTGATGGGGTTTCAGTTTAATATTGTCTATAAACCTGGTATTGAAAACAAAGCTGCCGATGGTCTTTCTCGTCAGATGTAGGGTTTTGTTGGGGAGGCTAGCTCTTCTTTGTTGGCTTTAATTGTTCCTCATGTCATTCAACTGCAAGATATGTATGCAGAGGTTGAGTTGTCGGATGACATCAGGACTATTAAACAGCAAATATTAGCCGAAGAACCTGTGAAAAAAGGTTTTTCTGTCGTGGATGGCAAGCTATGGTTTAAGAAACGTCTGGTTATTCCTCATGACTCTCGTTTCATTCCTTTGATTTTACAGGAGTGTCATGATAGCCTCGGAGGGGGCCATTCGGGAGTTCTCAAGATGTTGAAACGCATTCAACAATCTTTTCATTGGAAAGGAATGCGCCTGATGGTCCAAGATTATGTTTCGCGTTGTGGGGTGTGTCAAACTCATAAGACCACTACTCTTTCTCCTGATGGCCTGCTCCAGCCTCTTCCCATTCCATCTCAGGTGTGGCAAGATATTAGTATGGATTTTATCGATGGTTTACCAGCTTCCGGTGGGTTTAGTGTGATCTTGGTAGTCGTTGATCTTCTCAGCAAGTATGGTCATTTTTATGGTTTGAAGCACCCTTATTCGGCACTCGATGTTGCCTCTAAATTCATCACGGAAGTCGTCAAACTACATGGATTTCCCTCTTCTATTGTCTCGGATAGGGACAAAGTCTTTCTCAGTACCTTTTGGAAGGAATGTTTCAAGCTGGCTGGCACTCACCTGAAGTATAGCACTGCTTTTCATCCTCAAACAGACGGCCAAACAGAGGTCTTGAATCGCTGTCTCGAGTCGTATTTGCGGTGTTTTTCTTCAGCCCATCCCAAGACTTGGTATCGTTACTTATGTTGGGCGGAGTTTTGGTACAACACCTCGATTCATACCACTCCGTTTAAGGTCGTCTATGGACGTGAACCACCTTCTTTACTTCGTTTTGAAAATGGTTCTACCTCCAACTTTGATCTGGAACGCATGTTGTTGGAGCATGATAGGATGTTATCTCAGCTGAAGATGTTTTTGGAGCGGACTCAAGGCGCAATGAAACGTTCTGCGGATAAACATCGACGTGAGCTTTCCTTTCAGGTCGGTGAGTTTGTCTTCTTGAAATTGCGTCCTTACAGACAGCAATCTGTCACGCGCCGTATTTGTCAGAAGCTCTCAGCTAAGTTTTATGGTCCGTTTGAGGTGTTGGAGAGGATTGGTAAGGTTGCTTATCGTCTCAACTTACCTGCGGGGTCTAGAATTCATTCTGTCTTCCATATCTCTCAACTGAAACAGTCGTGGGTTCCCCTCAGCAGTTTACTCCTCTTCCGACCACATTTTCTGAGCAAGGAGAGTTTGTTCTGGTGCCTGATTCTATATTGGAGACACGTTATACGGCTGATGGGTATTTGGAGGTTTTGGTCAAATGGGAGAGTCTTCCTGATCATGAGGCTGCGTGGATGTTAGGTTGGGAGTTTGCTCGTCAATACCCATCGTTTTCGCTTGAGGACAAGCTTCGTCTCGTGGGGCGGGGTAATGATACGTTCCAGAGAGTTTACTTCAGGAAGAAAGGGAAGGGAACAGAGGAAGTGGTGTAGAAGAAGTGGGATGCGAAGACGCTGGTTGGTATAGAAGGTTTGGAAATAAAGGAAGGAGGAGCAAAGCCGCGAGTGGAAAGAGAGGCTTTGCTGTTACAGACTTTTACTCATTTTGAATAAAGACTTGTATTTTCATTTGGGATTTTTTTTCATGCTGAGATTACTGTGAAGTGTCGTCATGAGACCTTCCCTATTATCGTGATGAGATCATAGATTTCTCAGCTCTTTTCTGAAGTTGTATTGGATTTGGATTTGTTCATTTGAGATTCTAAGTGTTTGTCAT
This sequence comes from Moricandia moricandioides, assembly GCA_905132885.1. Taxonomy (NCBI): domain Eukaryota; kingdom Viridiplantae; phylum Streptophyta; class Magnoliopsida; order Brassicales; family Brassicaceae; genus Moricandia; species Moricandia moricandioides. The sequence goes on along the minus strand of CAJHQQ010003238.1, from coordinate 31,102 downwards.
TATCATTGGAGTTGTACAAGAGATTTAGAGAAGAAGGTAAGTCGGAACTTATCAGGATCTTATTTACCTTAGTGATGTATCTCATATAGTTCTAGCTGCTCAAGCGCATCCACTCCCAAACCGGCTCACCTATCAAATGCCTAAAGACCGAAGAGCTAAGTAGTTGGAGACTTGGAGTAAGAATTTACATTTCAATATTGTAATGAATCATGCTAAGTATCGTTGTGAATGTTGTAGGATCTCCACTCTTGATTTGAGCTTCAAGTAGTCCTCGTACTTCTCTTGTCATTTAAGAGAAACTAAGTTAAGGACAATTTTAACGCTGAGATTAGTCCTTGAACAATTCATATATATATATAGAGAGAGAGAAGATGCACATGCAAGTTTTTAGCTGATTGATTTGGATCCATTGATTGTTATAATATAGTTTACTTTCCAATTGCTTTCAATGGTATGCTGCTCTTGTGGACTGACTGCCACATGCTCTGTATCAACACTTCTTGTCACCTATTAAATAAAAAGCTCAGAAAGTAAATATATAAATGTCTGGGAATCTTTATAATCGAACTCAAGTTCCAGTTCCAACACAATTTACTTTATCTGTCCATCATCGATTATGAGAAGAACATGGTACTGGCCTCCACTTTTCTCTACAATCTTCATGGCTCTTCCGATGATGGGTGCAAAATATGTCGGACTTGTTAAAAACCAGAAAAAAAATCAAGAAAAAGTAGAGGAAATGTAAGAACACAAACAATTTGAAACTGCAAGGCCTAGCTGGGGATAATATCTTTGTAACACATGAGAAATTCTTCAAACCCGTTACAAAATATGTATTATTGGAATTGAAACTAAAGACATCTTGATCATGTGTTGTAGTTCCAAAGTCAAAAACAGAGAAACTAATATTTCTGTAACCACAAACCAACAACAAACTTAGCAGTTAAATGATAAAGACCAGATCTCTCAGGTTATTACCATCTCCGAATCCATAACATGGGATCAAGTTATCTTCATCAAAAACCGATAAAGTTTTTCTAATGATGGAAATAGCTTACTGATAAAGGTTTGAAGTTGTTCCAATGTAATGCAGGCTCTTCCTACCAATTGACCTCGCCCCTAAATCAAATCACCAGTCAGCTTTCAGATCACAGCAGCATTTACTGAAAATCTAGACTTAAAGATTGGCTATACATGAAGATCTTAACTTGTCTAACCTCTCCACTCATTGCTCTTGGTGACATCAATACCAACAATCAGATTCGAGGACTCCAAACCAGCATGTGAAAGAGCACAAGTAACTTGCAAGGAAAAAGAAAATCAAACAAAACACCAATAAACATAAACTCACAAAAACTAAGGCAAAAGAAGTTTGTGTGATTCAAACCTCATCGATGGAGCGTTAGTTATCACCAATCCATGAATACTTGCTCTCAAGATTTTTTTTGAGTTTGCCATTGAGGATTATAGGAGGGAGCAGGACTTGCAGATGGATGACTTGGTGTGTCAAAGGAGCTGTTTGGTCTCCATATTTTCCCCAAATATGAAGCAGATGAGCTTGCAGACTGGCTACTTAGAAGAATTTCCACTTCCACTAACGAAGATTTTGAATAATAATTTTGATAATCAATAGATGGACAAACGGAAACAAAATCAACAAACAAATTAGAAATCAAAATCATCTCATGTATGAAATATATAGGATACGTTTCGTCGGTTACGTATGAAGAGGTGAAGGTCAATATAATGCTACAGAGTGGGGTGAGTGGGATGAAGCATGTTAATGGTCATATTAAAGGAGCAAATAAATGGGAATGGAAAAAGTTACATGAATTAATTGGAGGCTGCGTCATTGGAATGAGAGGGACGTCATCATTGTCTATGCCAAAATTTATTTATTCTCCGGCATAAAAAAACATTGGGCTTGGATTAGAAAATTTATATAAACCCAGAACCCATAATGTTTTGAGCAAATATTTTAAAACAAAAAAATCAGTTCGGTTGAAGGTTTTTGAGGTGACACATGGCATATTTTGCCTTATTCTCGTGGATGATGTGGCAACATGAGGAAAGAGGCAAGTCAACTTTATTGTAATAGATAAGAGCTTCAAAATCCTTATCCAACTTTAGACTTGATCGTACCAAACAATTCTTTGGAACAACTCAAACTCAACCTCTAGTTTTGTCTTGTATGGGCGATGACAAAAAAAAATTATCCAACCCAATTTATTTATTGTGATAAGTATAACATCGACTCATGCAAAACACACGTGTACATACATGTGGACACACACGATGGAAAGACGAAGAAGCAGTCGGTGGTCGGCAGAAACATGATATGCCTCACTGCTTTGCTGAGTGAAATCGAACAATTCATGGTTCCTCCTTCAATCATCGTCGGGTGTACATCCTTTTCTAATCTGAAAATCGCCTAAGTTGAAGCTTTGAATCTCAAGCAAGCTTTACATCTTCTCTCTCTCTCCTAGCCAATTGAAGCTCCACCTTTTGCATGAACATAGACTCGCCTGAATCGACATAACAATGAGGATATTACTCAAACATGCTGGACCAATCGAGACCACAAGAAGACAAAATGATCAAGTAATCGCAACTAAAGTTTATCTTAGAGAAAACTGAAGAAAAAAGATCAAAAACCAATCAAACTTGTTGAGATAAATCAAAAACTTATTGAATCATTTAAAACAAAAAAATAACTCATTTTAATTGAACATACCAAAAAGAAACAAAAATGAATATAAACAAACCCATCTAAACTTTTAAACTTCTAAATTTGATTTTCCCTCCCTATGATAGATAGGGATGGAAGAAGAGAGAGTTCGTCTGTGCTTGATATGTTAAAATACATGATGGATCATATAGAATGGTAAAAGTATATATTTCAACTTGTATTGATATTAACTGAATTCACATGAATATTTTAAAATAAACAATACTTAAGTAAATATCTCAAATACCAATTTCTGATTTCATTTTAATATGAATTCTAAGAATAAATATTTACAAATTTAACGAGTACGTTAAATACTTAATTCTATGTTTATTTTAAAGTTTAATATATTTAAAAATATTTGAATTAAGACCAAGATAACTTAAATCCGCAATAAATACAATTACAAAGTATATATTTTGATATCTGTTATAAATTATAAATGAAACTGGAGTATTATTAATTGAATCTAACCCACGTAATAATATACTATCTAATTGAGTTTAGGAAACTAAACCAAAACATCCAAAAACCAAAAAAAAACCCAGAACCGATATCTGAACACTCAAACCTACTTAATGGCCATTGTTGTATGTGTCAAATGTCTAACTAATTTTAATATACCCTTTTAGAACTTTTACGAATCCATATTAGTGTAGTTTTCCACATAAATTTATAAATCAATAAACATTCATATTTTAATGAAATATGTCACTAGAATTATTTCAAGAATATTTAAGATTTTTATTTTAAGTAAACTTCTTTCTATTTCTTATTTTTACTGAGATCCCTAATGAATATTTATTTACCCAGAAGTGTTTAAGCCTAGGTATAACACAATGCCTTTTCTTCCGAAATGATATCATTTGTAGAACTTTTTTTTTTTTTTTTCATTTGTAGAACTTCAAAGTATAATGGCATACTATTTTCAACCTTGGCTTAGCATTAATCTTTTTACTGACCAGTTAACATGCGTGTGTAGCCAGCTTTTCATGAACACGTGAATTTGTAATCTAAGCAAGACTTAAGTGAAAAGATGTTCTAATCATAAAATGAGCTCTTACAAAACAACAAGATTAAAGTATGAGACATCGAGTTTTTGACAACCTATCTCTCTCTAAACTAAACGTTCCTCTCTTTTTCACTACGTTCCACTGCTTCCTCCTCCTTTTTCACTACGTTGATTTTTCCTTCATTTGCTCAAGTAGCTGAAGTTAGCCTCAGTGGTCCATGGCAGCGTTCCGAGACTGCATCCGCGTCTCTTTGTGGTCTTTGCTAGGCTTGGTGGCTAACTTTACGTTTGTGGCTTTCTCGGTTTGGAAGTTTGTGTGAGATGTTAGCTATTCTTCTTGAGACAAATTATGGAATTAACCGAAACTCTCTCCCATTCAAGGGCGGCAAAAATTCTCCACTTCTTGCTATACTATCTATTTACTTAAAGCAATGCAACGTATGGTTCTCTCACTTGGTTTATGTTTGTCTGCACTTTTCCAATCCGTATTTTGTTGTTGTCGTTAGTTTAATTCATGTGCTTTCGCTGTTTATATCTTGGTTGTTCTGTAACAAATTTGAAAATTGCTATATTTAACATTCTTACTACAAAAAAAAAGAGATTAAAGTATCTGATCTAGTTCTAACCTTTTATGCAATTTATTATAAGCAAATTATTTTAATTAACAGTTTTTTTTCTAACCTCATGGATAAATAAAAAAGTTCGTAACATTCATGTAAACTGAAAACAAAATAACTAAAATATGAAAAAAATGCAAACATAGAATAGAAATTGAGTGTATACCTTACAAAAAATATTTCATTCGTTTTAAATTGATACATATTTTAGAGTTTTCACATAAATTAATAGTATATTAAATTTTGTTGATAAATGTAGTATATTATGTTTAACTATTTTCACAATTTTAACCAGTATAAATGTAAATACAATAATTTGTTGGAGTTAATAATTTACAATATTTACTTAATAAAAATACATTAAAAATAAAAAGACGTATTTAAAAAATATTTTTTTTAAACAATGGATATTTTTGCAATACAGAGAGTATATAAACATACATATACCTTGTCACTCCCAACTAGGGGTAGGCACAGATCACAGATCGAATAACACTATAATTTCAATATTTGTGATTTGTTTCCTATCTTACTGATATTTAATTTTCTGATTTGCTTTGCTTCAGAAAAATACGGATATTCAGATTTTTTTTGAATACTTGCGAATATGTACGGATATTTCATCTACTTTGTGTAATACAAGTAGATCTAGAAAAATATACATCTTTAATTTTAAAAAAATAATTTTACATAATATAAATTAAAATAAAAATTAGTGAACGATATGTTTCAAAATTTTCTAAAATTACTCAAATTTTCTTATAAAACACAAAATTTTAGAAAATTTCATTTTTTATAAAAAATTATAATTAAATTATAAATAAAATTAATAAAATGATATGTTAAAATAATAATTATACATATAAAAATCTATATTTATTTGTTGATATACATTTACTTGTATAATGTCGGCGCAAATCAAATATATGACTTTAAATTTTTTAGTATTTATGATTTGATACGTTTCTAACAGATATTAATTTTTAATATTTGTTTTGCTTGGATGAATAACAAATCTTTGAATTTTTCGGATCGAATCGAAACAAATAGCGAAGCGAATCGAATCGAATCAAATTAAATTTACAGATAAAATAGTTAGTCCTAGTCCCAACCATTAATGGGTAGTAAATATAGGAGATAATGGAGTATTTGTTGAAAATGCATATATGTAGTGTGTGCTAAGAAATAAATTAAATAACGATTTGATAAATCCGAATACATTTATGGATAATAACAGAAGATAGTAAAAGATAAAATAAATAAATATACGGAAGTGTCAAAATCATAAGTTAAAAAATGTCAAAATCGGACGCAAAAATGTATTTAAATAGAGTTAAGAAAAACCTCCTTAAGCCCATCAATCATTCTCATCCTTTCTTGTCTTGTTCTGATATTTTTTCCTCCATTATTCCCTTTCTTCTCTCTATTTTTTTTTCTTTGGTTGGTGGTAGAGATTCATCTCTTTCTCTTCGTGCTCTGTATCGTGATCATCGTCTCTGTTTGGTAACTGCACCTTTACAGAGGTAATTAATTAACTCTCAGACCTCCTCACTTTCCAGATTTTCCCCCTTTTTTCGCAACAAATTCTTTTTTTTTTTTTTTTTTTGGTTACCATGTTTTCTTCGCGAAATGAATGTTTTTTTTTTCTGGGTTTTTGTCTAAACCCTTTCTTAGATTTGAAGGGTTTCTTGTCGTGGGGGTTTTGATCTTCAAAAAGCTAAACTTTTATGTATTGTTTGTGTCGGCGATATTGATCAGTATTGTGTCTGAAAGGTTTTAGCTTTTGATGATCCGGATTAGGACAAGCAAACTGGGTTAGTTTTGTTTCAACAATCAACCTTGTTCTGAGTTTGTGTTTTGTTTTCAACGATCTCTGTAGATATACTATTGGTCTTGGATTCAAGTTCTTAACCAATTAACAGCTTTGTTAGTCAATTACTCATTTTTAGACTTTCTTCAACGGCAGAGGAACAAATAAAACAGATTACTTTAATGCCCTTTTGGATGTAAAGTTGATTATTTTTCTTCAAGCTTTTTATTTTGATCAGTTTATTGTTTGATTTGTACTTAGTTTCGTATTGATCAAGCTTTTTTTGTTGCTTTGAGGTTTTGGTTTCTTCTTTAAATCAATCTTTCTTGCTTGCATGTTAATTTTTCAACACATGACTTGAGATTTCAAATGTACTATACACTCTTGTACCTTAATATATATATCCAATCTTATGCGTTTCCTTTAATTTTGCAAAGCAGATCAAAGAAGATAACTTTCTGAATGGATATTCCACAAGACGTAGCTGGAGCTTGGGGGATTCCCTCTGGATTGAGTCGCCACCGTCATCTCTCCAATGATGCTACTCTTTTCTCCACTTCTTTACCTGTTCTTCCCCTTGGAAAACGTATTAAACCAAGTCTCTTAATCAGTATATATATGCTGTATAGTATACACATGTTATCTCTTGCTTACGAGTTTTGCTTCTTTGCAGTGCAATCAAGTGACAGCAGAAATGGTTTCCCATTCATAGATGACGCGGCTGCTTCTGGTTCCAACAAGTTTCAAGAAAGTGTTGACGACATTGAGTCTCATTCCATTGGAAACATGCTACCTGATGAAGACGATCTTTTGACTGGGATGATGGATGATCTTGACCTTACTGAGTTACCACCAGAGGCTGATGATTACGATCTTTTCGGTAGCGGGGGAGGAATGGAACTCGACAACACTGATTTTCGTGACGGCTTGAGCATGAGTGGTCCTCCAAGGCTATCCATTTCAAGTCTTGGTGGAAATGCAGTTCCTCCGCAGTTCAATGTTCAGAACGGAGCTGGAACGGTTGCTGGTGAGCATCCTTATGGTGAACATCCCTCGAGAACATTGTTTGTCCGGAATATTAACAGTAATGTAGAGGACTCTGAGCTCAAGGCTCTCTTTGAGGTAACTTCTACACTATTGGATTCATTATAACAAAGCTTACTCTACAGATACTGATGGGTTATGTGTTTTTGTGATATGTGGCAGCAATACGGTGACATAAGAACGCTCTATACTACTTGTAAGCATAGGGGATTTGTCATGATATCTTATTATGACATTCGTGCTGCTCGAATGGCTATGCGGTCTTTACAGAACAAGCCATTAAGACGGAGAAAGTTGGATATTCACTTCTCAATTCCTAAGGTTTACTAGTGGTTCTTTGTTGCGTCTCTTGTTGCTGCTCTGATTTGCATCTGATGTGCATGTTACCTGTGTATTCTGTAGGATAATCCATCTGAGAAGGATATGAATCAGGGGACACTAGTGGTTTTTAACCTGGATCCTTCAGTAACTAACGATGACTTGCATGGAATATTTGGTGCTCATGGCGAAATCAAAGAGGTGATCGATATCTTTCTGTTTGTTTGTTTTTTTATCATAACAGAGCGTTGTGTATGATTTAGAAAAATGCATGCATGTTAAGTACTGTTTTTTTTTCCTACTGAAAAGCAGATAAGGGAAACACCGCATAAGAGGCATCACAAGTTCGTGGAGTTTTATGATGTTCGAGCTGCTGAAGCAGCATTAAAGGCTTTAAATAGGTGTGAGATTGCTGGAAAACGTATAAAAGTTGAACCTAGTCGCCCTGGAGGAGCTCGTCGAAGGTTTGTATCTTTCTTTGATCCTCCGTATTCAGTAATGAACTCTGTTGTGTTTCTTACATCTGACCATACATTTGATCTTCTAGCTTGATGCTGCAACTTAACCAAGACCTTGAGAACGATGATTTGCACTACCTACCTCTGCTTGGTTCACCCATGGCAAACTCTCCTCCAAGTGAGTCTATTTAACTACATGCTTCTCTTTTAAAAAAGTTGTAATTTATTTGACATCTTTAAGATTAACACTGTTTGATGTGTTGGCAGGTAACTGGCTGCAGCTGAACAGTCCTGTTGAGGGTAGTCCGCTTCAGAGTGTGATTAGTAGGTCACCCGTTTTCGGGGTAAGTCCTACAAGGAACAGCCACTTGTCTGGTTTGGCTTCTGCTCTTAACTCACAAGGACCAAGCTCCAAGCTTGCACCGATCGGCAGGAGTCCAATCGGTAGCAACGTCTTCCAACAGACGTCTCATTTGTTCCAAGAGCCAAAGCTGGATAACAAGTACACTGGAAACCTTTCTCCTTCTGGTCCTTTGATCTCAAATGGAGGTGGCATTGAGACATTATCCGGGTCAGAGTTTCTCTGGGGAAGTCCTAACACACGCTCTGAACCTTCGAACTCGTCGGTTTGGTCAACATCATCCACTGGGATTCCATTCTCCTCAGCTCGTGTAGACCGGCCTGTTCCATTTATGCACCAAACTCAAAACCGCAGCCATCATCATCATCTCCACGTTGGCTCTGCACCATCTAATGTTCCTCTAGAAAAACACTTTGGATTCTTCCCAGAGTCTTCGAAGGACACTATGTTCATGAACTCGGTTGGTCTTCAAGGAACGAGTGGAATGGGTCTCAACGGTGGAAGTTTCCCATCAAGAATGGCAAATCATGGGATTATGAACCCCGGAAACATGGCCGAGAATGGTTTCTCAAGTTACAGAATGATGTCTTCACCGAGATTCAGCCCCATGTTCTTAAGCAGCGGTCTAAACCCTGGACGGTTCCCCTCTGGTGTTGATGGCTTGTATGAGAATGGAAGGTCCCGTCGAGTAGAGAACAATTCGAGCCAGGTTGAAAGCAGGAAGCAGTTTCAGCTTGATTTGGAGAAAATTATGAATGGAGAAGATTCTCGAACTACTTTGATGATTAAGAACATTCCAAACAAGTAAGGCTTATCTTTTCTTTACCGTTACTTCTTGTTAGATAGTTCTCAGAATATAACTTTCTTTTTGTGCTTTTTATCAAATAGATACACCTCAAAGATGTTGCTAGCGGCGATTGATGAAAAGAACCAAGGCACTTACAACTTTCTCTACTTGCCCATTGATTTTAAGGTAATAAAAAGATTTATTAAGGACTCGAACTTACGAATTCACCAACTTATAGAACAAGCTGTTGATAAATCGGTTTTGCAGAACAAGTGCAATGTTGGCTATGCATTCATCAACATGCTTTCTCCTGATCTGATCATTCCATTTTACGAGGTCTCCATCTCTCTCTCTGCTTTTCTTCTTAAGATATTGTTAAACTCAGTTCAGAAGATGAACTTAACATAGAACATGCTTATGTTCAGGCGTTTAACGGGAAGAAGTGGGAGAAGTTCAACAGTGAGAAAGTGGCTTCATTGGCATACGCTAGGATACAAGGAAAAACTGCACTTATAGCCCATTTTCAGAACTCGAGCTTGATGAATGAAGACATGCGTTGCCGTCCAATTATCTTCGACACACCTAACAACTCAGAATCTGTTGAACAGGTAAAGCCCTATTAAAATCAAATTACATTACTCTTTGGTCTGAAACAACAATCTGAATGATTGCATAGTAGCGTTAATACATGGTTATGGTTGTTTTTGGTCATTACAGGTTAAGGAAACTAAGAATGGGGATCTCTTTGACTCTGAGGTTAATCATGATGACGATGGTAGAGAGAAGAGCTGACACAAGAGAGAAGAAGACTCGGTGTTGTGATCATGGCTGTGTTTTTTTTTATTCAAGTACTAATTTTTAACCGTATATATTTGGTGAAAGGCAGAGTTAACTGATGCAGGAGAATCCTTGCAAAGTGTGTTTTGCGATTTGCAGGTTTTAAAATGCTGCAGCTGGAGTATCTATCTACTCTGTTTACTTTTTTTTCTCTTCATGTTTTTGTTTTTGGTTCCATGGAGCATGTATATTATAAAAAAGCCATGAATACTCGGATTTTATGTGGGTATGATGTTGTAACTCTCTCTCTCTGTGACTCTTGTTGCTTTTATTTATTAAAAGCTTTGGCAATTTGTACAGAAAGTAAACAATGATTACTCTCAAGTTTTTTTTTTTTTTTATGAATTTCACACTTCTCTAATCTCGTAAAAATATTATTTTTGTATGTTATTTCTCATGTAGATGTAAAAGAAGATAAGATCTTATTATCAACATGGAAGCTTGTCATGTCCAAAATTCCCATTGCCGACATGAAATTAATATTTAATTAGTTATTTAGTGCTGACGTGGTTTGGAGTAGATGCCAACGGTGGAGATTCAAGATTCTTTTGATTGATTTGCTTGTGGACGGCTTTCGTTTTCCCCAATCACGTGTTACTCGGGCCCCTGGCACGTGCGAGAAAACCTACACCGTCCACGTGGTTACCAAGGATACGATTTAACGGAAAGATCACTCCGTCATCATTCTTCCACCACCACCACCGTCTCTAAACAGTTTAACACATGGCGAGTCTCTGTATCTCATCGTCCCGGATCGTCTCTCTCCACCACCAGAAACCTTCTCTCTCTCTTAAACTCCGGCCTTGTTCATCAGGTCTCTCCGTTCTAACTCACCGTACGAGTGCTGTTTGCTTCAATCCTCTGAGGTATTGAGATAAACAGATCCCAAGTTCTCACTCAAAACAGTTGATTTGGGACTTTCCTTGTGTTGGCAGAGTATCGAGAGATCGTCAGCAGCGAAAAGAGGATCGAGTGTGGTGTGTTATGCTGCTCCGATGTCTGTTCAGAATCTACAATGGATCTCAGCAATCTCTTGCGTGTATGTTCTCACAAATTAGGATCATGTTCTGTCTTTTTAGCTTGTAAAATGTTAACTGCTATGAATGATGAATGGTGTTTCTTTGTTGTTAGTGGATTGATGGTTGCAAGGGGTACAGGTATTCACAAGTCCTTTGTTGTTCCTCTACTTGCTCTAACCGCACCATCTGGCATCATCTCCTGGGCTAAGTAAGCTCTTTCTCAAATGGCTATATGACTTCTTTTTTCATTACTGTAATAAAGCTTCTGCCTTTTGAATTTGATTTTGCAGGGGTGAGTATGGCATCTGGACAGCATTCCTGGCACTTCTTGCTCGACTGTTCTTCTCTTTTCCAGGTTCTTTTCATCTTCATGTGTTTTTGTTTTGTTCAACTGCATTTTACTGGCATCTCTGTCATTATCTGCTTGTAATTGTTCTATGTATTTTAATAGGTGAACTTGAACTGCCATTCATTGCATTACTCTTGGCGATTGTGGCGCCATATCAAGTTATGAGCATAAGGTTTAGAGTTATAGAGATCTTTTGTTTTGTTTATGAGATCAGGGTATTCTTTTCTTTAGTCGAGACTCATTGGTTCTATCCATGTGTGCAGAGGGAAGCAAGAAGGGGCTCTCATTTCCTTGGCAATATCTTGTTTTCTGGCTTTTCAGCATTTCTCACGAGCAGGCAGCTTGCAGAAAGCGTTTGATCAGGGCTCAGTTGTGGCCACTCTGGGCATCATTGGTGTCACAGTTGTATCGGTCCTTTTCTTGATATAGCTACACTTGTGTGACTTTCATCTGTAAATCACTGTAACGATGTTTATGAAGAGACAAGAAATAATGTGCTGTATTTATTTACTTATGGTACTCAACTCAATGTGCTTATGTTTATCCGCTGTGTATGAGATGCTTATATTTAGCACTATTAGCTGGAAACTTATTGATCTTTTAATCATAAAAGATTCCACAATAAACTTGTTTGGGGGGGTTGAAAACTCCCACTCAAAAGGAAGGCACTGTTAAGGATTTTGTGATGCAACCAACTGTTTTAAAACGTTGCAGGTAAGGTGGAGCTTACCTCTACATCGTTGGTGCGCCTACCCGTTTTGGAATGCTTGCAGGTATGTAAGTACTTGATGTAACTTTCATTTTATAATTTGTTACATCTTTCCCTTTTCTTATGTGTGTTTGTTTTTTAAACGCTTTCTAAGTATTTTTATTCTCTAAAACTGTTAAAGAGATACATTATGGTTAACGTGTCTACAAGAATGTATATAACCCAAGGCCTTTGATTTTGTAATATCTCCTACTAAATAAATATACTTCCCATTTTGAAATATAGCAAGAGAACAGATGATATGTGTGAGGTCTTGGATTAAAATCTTCTTGCTGATCACGGCTGCTTTCTTCAACTCCAAACTATCGTGATGGTGTATATGTAGAAAACGTGCCTCGTAATTTGCAGAGAACGATTGAAACCCTGAAACCCTTTGTCCGCTTAAAGATAATTTTGCCTGAGCTGTGGCGCTAGTATCCCAACCGCTGTAAATATTGAGAGGAAGCTATGTGACACATGAGTTGCTGAACTTGGAAGACCCGTTGGCTCTGCCACGCCGAAAGGTGGTCCTGAACCAGGTATGCCTGTAGTTGGAGTTGTTATTGGGGGTGGGAATGTAGGAGTAGAAGGTGGTGAATTAAAATCCGGTGGACTTGGTTGACTTGGCGGGCTTGTGCTGCATTTGGCAAATAGAAGTCACTGTTATTTTTCTCAATTTTTTTGGCAGGTTAAGACGTTAATATACCGGAGAGACGTACCTGACAGTTCCTGATGATGATGGGAAGCGACAGCTTCCTTTACCTGGAGCATCGTAAGAGCAGATTTGAGTACCACACTTGAATTTATATTTATCGTGAAAAGGTGAAAAAATCTAGTTGTTATCGAGCTCTTTCACACATTGGAATCATATGGTAGTGGTGGGGTTAGTATTCCTAGGTTCATGAACTTAATCTAGACACTCAACATAAGTTGTAGTCTTGTAGAGGTCTAAAATAGCTGAATACATGGACGCAGCAAAGAAAGAAGCAAAGGTAGGTGGATGCTAGTATTCAGGTAACTAATTATTTTATACTTTCATCTGTATACTTAAATCTTTGTAGATAAAAGGTTAAAAGTGTCTTACTGGGATCTGCGCTGGTAAGTTGTGCAGCCCCTCCAAAGTTGCAGCTGTCGGAACCAGGATGCTTCTGGTAATAACTATTGAAAGCAAAGGAAGCATGATCACGAATAGTGTTAGGCTCGTAACAGCTTGCACCTTTTTGGATCTGGCCACAATCAGCTCCTCCATACCCACAAGCGTAATCCAAAGCCACCTGTAATGATGTTGGCGAAGCAGTTGCTTTCGCTATACACCACTGGCCACCACCTCCTCCACCACCATTATCACCACCACCGCCTCCGCCAGGTGCAGCACCACCACCGCCTGCACCAGTGTCACCACCTCCTCCTCCACCAGGTGCACCACCACCACCACCACCTGCACCAGTGTCACCACCTCCTCCTCCACCAGGTGCACCACTACCACCACCTGCACCAGTGTCACCACCACCGCCTCCACCAGGTGCACCACCACCACCACCTGGGGGTGTAGTACCATCAAGTGGTGGATAGCCACCACCGGTTGGCGGTGTAGTACCATCAAGTGGTGGATAGCCACCACCGGTTGGTGGTGTTGTACCATCTAGTGGTGGATAGCCACCACCGGTTGGTGGATTTGGGTCAGTGACTGGACCTGGGAATGTTGAGGAAGGTGGTGATGGTTGGGTTATGGTTGGTGTGGTGGTATCACCACCGGGAGATGTAGGATTAACTACTGGTATATCACCCTGTCCTCCTTGAGCTATAACATCTAGAGCTGAAACAAACCAATCATCAGATATGAAAAATCAGGTCAGTTCGTAGCAAAAAAAAAACAGAGCAACTTATACTTTAAAGTTGTATCAGAAGCAGAGAGATTACGTGAAGTGATAAGAAGACACAGAAGCATGATCTGGAAGCAGCGAGGAGACATTTCTTTCTGTTCCTTGTGTAGTTGAAGATTTTGAGAGAGAAAAGGAGAGACTTGTCAGGTAGTCTTGGGATTTGGTAGAGGAAAGATAGAATGGTTGTGAAGAAGTTCCCTCTCAGGTATAAAGATGAAGAGAAAAGGAGAATCATAGAATCAAAGATTTCTTGGGATGGGAGAGAGAAGGGAGGCGAAGACATGAAAGAGAGAATATAAGAAAACTTGAGAAAGGAGAAACTAGGAAGCTAGAATCCTCAAGCAAGAGAAAACACCTTAAAGAGGAAAAGGTATTTACAGATCAACTTATATAATACTCCATGGAGCAAAATATAAGAAGCTCCTTCTTTTGGTGGGAAGATTCAAACCTCTTCTTCCTAACTATTTTAGCTCCTCTTGTAAACAAAGATGGAAAAATATGAGATGGGTATGTGGTGAAAAAGAGATTTGTGTCGTTGGTCTCAAAAGATGATTACAGTGACGTGAAATATCAAAGATTATCACTTGAAGTGAGCATAACTAATGTTTAATCTATTTAATCAGTACTTATTTTGGAGAATGTTGTCTGTTAAAGCTAGGAGTGTCCTTTTAACTGTTGTTGTTGTACAGAGAACATGCAAGTAAATTAAAGAAAAAACGAAAAAGCTAAAGCGTTTCCTATGATACATAGGGAATGTGCTTGTTAAGCCTAGTTGTGATTCTCTCTATCCCTTTTTCGCAATGTAATTTTGTTCAGATTAGTTTTTCTTTATCGAGAAAGTTCATGTGCTAATTTTTTCCCCAAGTTATAAGTTTCTCTTTATTTGCTCGATATATTAACTTTTGATTCACAAAAGTTGAGCTGAGAATTGCAGCAGCAGAGATCAAGAACAAGAATACAATGAACAGAATAGTTTGTCATTCTCATTCATCGTCATCAGTGTGTAACGATTTCCATATATACATGATTAAACCAAAAGAAACTTAACGAAGAATAACCATAGTCAATTTATCTAAACCGGAAATCGAACCAACCAGTAACCCTAACCTACATTACATGGAATCGAAATTGGATATCTGGAACAACATGATTCTTAAAATAATGAGAGATAAAAAAAATATTTTAAAAGAAAAAATTCTATAAAAATACCCCAACTAAATTTTATTAATTTTTTCACTATCTAGTTTAATACCCTAACTAATTATTTTTTTATTTTAATATACAAACTTTTAAAAGTCTTCCCGATTTAACACCTAAATTTATTTATTTGAATTAAAAATACTAATAAGTTTCAAACAAAATTTAAAAAAAAATCAAATCTAAGAGAAAATATAAAAAATTTCTAATTTTATTTTAATATTTAGTAAAGAAGGTAAATATATTAGCAAATTTTTAAGTTTTTTTGAAATTAATTTTGAATGTAAAAAATAAATTTTCTTTCTATTTCAGAAAACAAACTAAATTCAATATTTAAAAATTTAAAATTTTATTACAAAGTTTAAGATTATGAAAATTTAGTTAATTTTATTTTTCAAAGAAAATAAAATTAGAATTTTTGAGAATCTTTTGTCAATTTTAAAGATTTTTTAAAGTTTCATTTGAAATGTATTAGTATTTTAACTAAAATAAATAAATTTTGGGTACTAAAATGGGTATAGTTTAAGAGTTTGTATATTAAAATAATCAAAATAATTAGTTCAGATATTAATTGAGTAGCAAAAAAATTGGATATTAAAAACCTTAATGAAATTTAGTTTAGATATTTTTATATAATTTTCCCTTTTAAAAACGTCTATATATATATATATATGTACAATTGAACAACAATGTGAATTTAACTGTTTTTCTCTATTTAGTTCATCATAAAGAGAAAACAAAGTAATGAGAAAGTGTTATTTATTCTTTTAGATTCTATCAGCTAGTAGATATATACACGATTGATCAACATGTGCATTCTATTGTTTTATTTTGTTTGGTTTATCTAAAAGAGAAAACCAAGTAATCAAATAGTGCTGTTTCTTGGGAAATTAGAATGGATGATCATCAAAAGTTAGTAATTCACTAGATAACCATAAGAGGGTAAGTGTTACCATTCATTATATATTTATGAAATAGTTTGACGAAAAACTCCTTAAGTATGTGCATGATCACTTCACCTCTTCTATCATCCTAGTTCTATTTCCGATCACTTTATATTTTTTTTTTTGCTTTGATCATTTCCACTCTAACATCGTCCTCAACGCCACTATCGGTTTTCATCGTTAGCCACTATGTTTTCCTCTAATCAATTAGAGATTTACCAAAACTCCACCATAAAAGGCTTATTGAAACGTTCGGATCTATTTTGAAAGAGAAGATATGGAAAAATACTCCGTTAGAAGACTTTCAAGAAATCTTCTAATACATTAAATTTTAGAAGACTTCCGACAAGTGGGAAGTCTTCCAAGTCTATCTTAGATCTAAAAAATACAGATATCTAAAATCATTCAAATGATTTCAAAACATTGAAAAGCTTCAAAATAAAGTAAAAACTTATAAAAACAATTTTTTTTTAAAAAAAGTTAAGAGATTTAAGCAACAATAGGTTACTAAATGAAAAAAGAATATAATTTATTAATATACCTTTAAAGGAGTGGAATATGAGAACCATATAATGAAAAAACTTGCAAAATCAAAATAAATCAGTGAGAAAAATATGAGATAAAAATGAGAAATTGGTATAAGTTTTGTGTTTTTAAGTTCAAAACGATTAGAGAGAGGTTGAAGAGTTTTAGAATGAGAAACATTACATTTTGTTGCAGTCATTTGAGAGGAACAGAGAGAATGTATAATTTTTTATTTATATAAGGAGACAAAAATTCCAATAAAATTAAATATTTTCGATTCAGAAGACTTACTATTCCGAAGACTTTCAAGTAAGTCTTCTGATAGAAAATCTCCTAAAAGACTTACTTGAAAGTCTTCTAGACCCTAAATTTACTATTCGTCCAGAAGACTTCTGCGGAAGTCTTCGAGTACATTATTTGTTTAAATACTTAAGTCACTTAAACTCTAAACTCAATAACTAACTAACTAGAAAAAAACATTTCATAAAACTTAAATTCAAATTTAAAATTATTTAATATACACAAAACTAAACACATATATGTTACAGTTTAATTTTACTAGATCTTAATTTATATCGTTTACAAATGTTTATAATTACACTTTTTCTCATATAAAATATTTTTTTATAAAATTTATAAATTATCTTAGAATAGTTGTTGGAAGTCTTCCAGAAGACTTACAGAACCTCAGAAGATTTACAAAATCACAGCAGACTTTACGGAGTTATATTCGTAATAATGAATTATAGTTTTTTGTTTAGTCATAAATGGTTGATTGTCATTTCACAAGCCTTTTGAGTGACTTTTGCATTTGATTCAAATTTTAGATATATTTTTAGGCTTAAAATCAAGTTTTGAGTCATACTTTTGGAGTTAAAATCAACTTAATACTAATTGTTATTATTACGAAAATACATGGTTGTTTGAATTTGTATACGTTCTTATATTTATTGACCGATTAATTAAACCATGTTATCCTGATAATTAATTATAATTTTCCGACTAAATGATATTAATTAATTTTAGAATATGACTTTTAATATTTAATAATATAGCTGATTTGATATATATTAACAATTGACTATATATTATCACGAGGAATACAAAAGAAGCTTGGGACCTACTTCGCGAGAAGCATATCACTACTGTGACAAATCTCTCTGCTGAGGCGATGGAGGCTGAATCGAAAGCTTATGAAAAATGGCTCTCATTGGCAAAATTGGAGGAAAAAATCATGAGCCAACAAGCGAAACTAAAATGGTTGCGTGTTGGGGACGGAAATAATAAACATTTTCATTAAGCTATCAAGGCTCGATCAGCAATGAACTCGATCAACGAGATTCAGAGAGGAGATGGTACGATTGCTGAAACTCAAGATGACATTAAGAAGGAGGCTGTAGACTACTTTAAAGCATTCCTATATCACAAACCACCTGACTATGAGAGAATATCAGAGGCAAAGCGCTTCATGAGCTCGTGCGATTTGAATGCGAGACTGCAGATCAAACAATGCTGGCTCAAAAAATTTCTGAAGAAAATTCAGAAAGATGTTGTTTTCTATGTCGAGGGATAAATCCCCTGGTCCGGATGGTTTTACCTGTGAGTTCTATAAAGCATGATGGTCAGTGATTGGGAAGGACTTTGTAGTGGCGATCCAATTGTTCTTTGATAAAGTCTTCTTGCCTAACGGTATCAACTCAACCATCCTTGCCCTCATTCCAAAGAAAGAACAGGCTATTCACATGAAGGATTTCAAGTCAATCTCTTGCTGTAATGTCCTTTATAAATTCATCTCAAAAATATTTGCAAATAGGAAGAAGAAGATTATGCCGTGATTCATCTCTCACAATCAATCGCCATTTGTCAAAGATAAGTTGCTAATGGAGAATGTGCTATTATCTTCTGAGCTAGTGAAGAGTTATCATAAATGCTATATTTCCCACGATGTGCTATACAAATCGATATATCAAAGGCTTTTGATTCAATGCAATGGCCTTTTATCTTGTCGACTCTTAAGGTCATTAAGATCCCTGAACAATTCATCCTCTCGATTAAGAAGTGTATTGAGTTAGCCTCTTTCTCGATGCAGATCAATGGAGAATTGTCTGGTTACTTCCAAAGCAGTAGAGGCTTACGTCAGGGATGCTCCCTATCTCCTTATCTATTTATTATAAGTATGGAAGTTCTCTGTAAAATGCTAGATAGAGCGGCTGCATGAAAAAAAATGGGCTATCACCCTTATTGCCAAGACTTGAAACTTACGCATATTTGTTTTGCGGATGACATGATGGTTTTTTCAGATGGAAGGAAATATTCAGTTCATGGTATTCTTAAGGATTTCGATGAGTTTGCAGGAGCATCTAATTTAAAGATTAGCCTGGAAAAATCTAATATCTTTATGGCTGGTGTTGAGGAAGAAGAACGCACAGACATTTTAGCTAACTTTCCGTTTGAATCAGGAACACTCCATGTTCGTTATATGGGGCTTCCGTTGTTGTCCAAAAGGATGTCGGTTCAGGACTATAGTCTACTGGTGGAACGTATCAGGAAGTGTATTACCTCGTGGACGACTCGCCACCTCTATTTTGCAGGGCGATTGCAGCTCATAGGATCAGTTATTCACAACACTATCAATTTTTGGATGTTTGTGTTCCGGCTCCCACAAAAATGTCTAACGGAGATCGACCAGTTATGTTCGGCTTTCTTATGGTCGGGTCCTGAACTGAACACTAATAAAGCAAAGATTGCTTGGTCAGAAGTATGTAAGCCACAAAATGAAGGGGGACTCGGCTTGCGTCCACTCAAAGAAGTTAACAAAGTCAGCGTCCTGAAGTTGATATGGCGAATACTATCAGCCAATTCCCTATGGGTCCAATGGATTCGTTACTACCTCATTCGCAAGGGTTCCTTCTGGAATACAAACTCGTAAAGTTCTTTGGGTTCTTGGCTTTGGAAAAAGATACATAGAGAGATGGCACAACAGTTTACTCGAGTGGAGATTAACAGCGGGACTCAAGCATCTTTTTGGGTTTAACAATTGGTCTCCTTTGGGGCGGATATTTGATCTTACTGGAACTCGCGGGTGTATCGATCTAGGAACTAATATTAATGCTACAGTGGAGACAGCTGTGAATCAATATCGGCGACGTAAGCACAAAGCTTCAAATCTAATCACTATAGAACATGAAATTTTGAAGATGAGGAATCAAGGGTTGGGACACAACGAGTATACCCATCTGCGGAGAGGTACTAGGGATAGTTTCAACAAAGGTTTCAATACTAGCCAGACATGACAAGTGCTGAGAGTTAAAAATCCTGCAGTGAGTTGGTATCAGGGAATATGGTTCTGGGCTGCGACTCTAAAATTTTCAGTGATAGCTTGGCTAGCGGTTCGAGATATACTGGCCACAGGAGAAAGAGTCTTGCGATAGAATTCACAGGGAGATGGGACATGTGTCCTTTGTAATGGTTCAATGGAGACAAGGGATCATTTGTTTTTTGGATGTGTCTACTCTGAAGAAATATGGAGAGAATTCACTCAGAAACTGGTTGGGGCAATGTACACAAATAAATGGACTGAGATACTTGTTTTGTTAATGGACAAGACTTGGGATAACACAGTCCTAGTTCTTATTCGGTACACTTTTCAAGTTGTGCTATATTTGATATGGCATGAGAGGAACAATAGAAGACATGGCGAAACTCCTCAAGGTTCAACTCGGCTTGTTAAATATGTAGACAAACTAGTACGCAATTGTATCGACTCTCTAAGGGGGGAGGACAATGGAAGATATAGTAAAGCTATGGGAGTATGGTTTGCTACTAGATGAAAGTTTCTTTCTAGAGTAGTTTCTAAAGTAGTTTTACAATTTAAATTTTTTCAAATAGTGACACACCTAGTTGTATAAAAGTGTTTTTTGTCGTGAATAAATTTAACATTCATTCAGAAAAAAATATAGATTATCAATATTTTATTTTATTTATTAACATTCTGATTGTACATAAAATTAATTATATACAATGTTAAATGTATTATTAAGCTAATTTTTTTTATTAATAATGGTCACAACTTAACATAAATATATTAATATAAATAAATCTATTAATTACTATTATTTTTAATAATTTATGTTTTTGGTTATTAAATGTAAATGACTATTCATACTATTTCAGTTTATTTACATGTATTTAGCTTATAAAATTATGTATAAATTTCAAATATATGTATATACCTATATATTAAAAATATAACAAATATGTATATATATTGATTAAAGAAATAATAGAAATTCTTGAAAATATTTAAACTATAAATACATTAGTTTAATAAAATTTATTAATTTTATTATTTGTTAAAAATTATGATAAATAATTATTTTAAATTTTAAAATTACAACTAGTTTGGGTTAAATTATATTTATACAAAATATGTCTAAATTATTTAATATTTTGTCAATATGCTTGGTATAAATAATAAGAGAGTGGAAGAGAAATGAAATTTTATAAATTTTAAAATACTATGTTGAGGTGTGTTGATTCAATTCATTATATGGATTCATGAGAATAGAGAAAACTCAGCCTTTTTTTATATATATATATATATATATATATATAGATAGGTAGATAAAATATTAAACTATGATAGTTTAATTAATTTTAACTAGGTGACCGGCCCGCACCCTGTGCGGGCATAAACAGATTCAAATTATGGATTAAGTAGTGATCAGTTTTAGCAGTAACGGATTTTATATCATAAGACCACCGTCTTTTGGAGAAAGCATCAAACACAAGAAAATGTTGGTAGTTCGAATTTTACACGGATGAGATATAACAAAGAAACGTTTAGTATGAAGAGGTAGTCGTTCCGGTATGCATAATTGCAACGTCCGAAAATAATTTGTGTGTTTAAGAAGATAGTTTATGAACGTCCCTAAATATTGTCGAAAAGTATATGTATACATATTAAAAGAAAATATAATAAAATTGAAAGTATTGGTGATAAATTATATCAGGTATGAAGTACTTGATCAAGTATGAAGTACTTCTCTCGATAATGAGAACAACTTCCATTAGAAACCTGCAAAAAAATCTATTTTATTTTGTAAGGAAGTGGACGTGTTACATAATTTGAAATATTTATTCTTTTCTATTCTTTATTGAACAGAAAAAATATTAAAGTGACATACCATGATCGGAATAGTCGGAAAAATGATTGGCAATGAAATAAAGTATCGATCTTCATACTCATCACTAACCATCTGCCAAATTCCAAAAAAATAAATACTTGGAACAATTTTATATTTTAAATATATTGTTAGAAGTAAAGTAGATAACAATTACGTACCCTGTCTATGAAATATTCTGGAAAACTTGTTTTTAGACAAACATTCAATGTTTTTGTCTCCGGCTTCCTTTCTTTACCAGTTATTAGAATTTTTAATCCAGATCTCGACTTAACTCTTGAAAGTGCAACGTATAGCTGACCATGAGAGAAAACTGGCCTAGGCAGAAACAAACCAACACTTTCTAGTGTTTGACCTTGACTTTTGTTGATAGTCATCGCGAAAGCCAATGTAACCGGAAACTGTCTTCGACGCATTCTGAAGGGAAACTTTGTGTCAGGTGGTGTTACAAACATTCTAGGAATCCAAACCTTGTCTCCAGCAATATTGTTTCCGGTTATAATTCTAGCTTCTATCACATGGGGAAGTAGCTGAGTAACAATTAGCCTAGTACCATTGCATAATCCATCTTCAACATCAATGTTACGGAGACACATAATAGGAGCACCAACCTTCAGCTTCAAATTATGTCTAGGCAGTCCAGCCACTTTAACACTGTTCAAAAACTCTGCAGGATATACAACATTTTCTTCTACGTCAACATCGGATGGGATAATACTGTCAGAGCTAAGGTAAACCTTCTCTTCACCTGAAAGCATATGTAAATCATTTTTCTTTAGTGACATGTTAAAACTGACCGTCAAACATAAGAGTAAACACAAAAACATGTTACCTGGCAACTGCGAAAGCATGTAATCATTTATTTTATCCACTTCATCATTTGTGGGAGTGAGAATGGCTCGATGTCTATACAAATCTTTATCTCTTGAGGTTTGAAATGCTTGTCCATAAACCTCTTTTGCCATAGTCTCAATAGCATTTTCTCCACTGTTTTTTATCAGCAAATCAGAAGGGATATCAATCTCAACTTGCCCGTCGTTAGGCAAATTTATTTTTCCATCTCCAACATCCAAAATCCATTGTGAGAAAGATTGAAGCTCTTTTGCTGCATCATCAGTAAGACCAGCGAGCAATCTCATGTTTTTGTTAGCTTCAAAACTTTGCAGTGCTCCCAAAGATATGACGAATTCAGAGCCGCCAAAACAGTCTCTGCTCTACCACCTCCAGGTATAACCGGTAAAATCTGTCTGAAGTCTCCACCGAAAACAACAACTTTACCTCCAAAAGGTTTGTCTTCAGAAGATCTTATAATATCACGCATAGAACGATCCAAACGTCTCGAAACAGTGCCTGCTCATCATAGGCGCCTCATCCCATACAATTAACTTTGCCGCTTTAACCAATTCCGCACGATCCGATCCTGGCTCCATTTCTTGCAAGTACTGAACTCGTCTGCATCTATCGGAATACCAAATCTGGAATGTGCGGTTCTACCTCCTTCCAACAACAATGCAGCAATTCCACTGGATGCGTTATTTAGAACAATCATACGTCTAGATCGAATAGCCGATGAGAGTGCTCTGTATACGAAGGTTTTTCCTGTGCCTCCATAACCATAAAGAAAGAAGATTCCACCGCTATCATTTAAAACTGCTTCCAGAATCTGGTTGTATTACCCCTCTTTGCTCATCTGTTATCATCGCCATAAGTCGTTTCATTTTCTTTTAACTGATCTTCCACAACATATTTAAGCTCATCATCTATAAGGCGATTGCCGTTGTAAGAGCCAAAATCTTCTGGCTTTGGCATGAGGGGCCATTTGTTGAGGCTTACAAACCATTGCTGAGCAAATGATTTTCGATCTCAGTAAGAGCAATGTTTTTGATCTGCTCTATGGTCAAGTTCATATCTGCAAGTTTGATAAATTTGTTAAATAACAGAGCCACTTTTTAAAATAGACTCAGTTTAATAAGGCAAAACGCTCACCAGGTCGTCCAGTTTCTCGCCGTTTCTTATAAAAAATATCGTCGGTAAGATACTCCCAAGTAGCTTCCCACACGACATGAGCCTGAGCTAAAGTTTGGATACCAACATTATCGCAAAAAGCTTCCTGGCATACGTGGCAGAACTATTATCACTGTAATCTTTGATAGCTTCTATAAATTCCTTGTCATCGTCCATCAATCCCAACGCATAGCAAGCATCTTCGTATGAATCATATAAAACACCATCAACTATTTTTATATCCTCGTATTATGTCGGCCCTCTTACATAATTTAGCAATACTCTTAAGAAATAAAGCTCATCAAGTGATGGATGAATATGCGCAATCCTCCCTATCGCAAAGCCTCGTTTCCGTGGTACCCATTCTCTTGTACCTGATTTCCAAACAAATTTTGTTGGAAATTCGGCATATGTCAACTCTCTTGCCTCTGGGTATTTTTTGTTTGCTATGAACCACGCCAAAAACATGGATTGATTAACAATTTTTCTGTTGAGAATATTCTCAATAGGTTCATCTTGATCAAAAAACACCATCTCCTGATCCGGAAGATGAAATCCAAGTTTCTCAACAGAAGTAGTACGAAAATGTGTAAGAAAAGCTAGAATCCGCCAGGACGACTCGCATGCAGTAATATATCTAATTAAGAAATACGAAAACATATATTAGAAAAGATGATCGTATACCTTAAATAAAAATAAATATGATATAAATTTGTTAGATATTAGTAATTTGTAGATACTAAAATAAATATGATTAGATTTGTTAAAATATCTATTGCCCGCACAATTAAAATAAAAATAAATATGATATAGATTTGTTAGATATTAGTAATTTGTAGATACTAAAACGAATATCTTTAAATATAAAAATACCTGCAGTCGTAATATGTTTTGATTTCATCAATGACGCCATCTTCATCTTCTTTATCAATTGCTGCTGAAGCATAATCAGGTCCCTTATGGATGTATTTGAAAAGATACTTAACAGCTCGTGTTTGGACGCACCACTCGACATTCATATGAGCGCGATAACGAAGCATAAGCTCTCTATTGTATGGTACAACATATCCATTGTCTAATCTGATACCATTTTTCTCAACAAACTACCATCAATACGACGCATGTACGATGGAAATCCATTTGCGTCAATGGATGTATTGATGTTGAGAGGTTTTCGGAAACATCTTCGAACATTTGCCGTTAACCATACATACATTATCCTTCTTTGGCTGCACCGCAAGGACCATGCATCATACAATCACCAACGATTTCATACAGCTCCGGATCTACAGTCTTATCTGGTATTTCAGCGGAAATAATCTTATCTATATCATCGGCTGTTGGAAACTTAGATCCTTTTTCCATGAAGACGAGAATATGAGCGTGTGGCATTCCTCTTTTCTGAAACTCAATCGTGTACATTACTGACAAAATGAAAAAGCCAGATTAATAAATTTTAACAAAAATAATATTATCTAAAGTAATTCTTACAAACAAAAAAAATGAGAAACATGTGCAATTAGACTTACCTGCAGCAACAGGGCCAAACAAGGAGCCGCCCTTTTTTGTCAACCAGCCAATAAGATTATCGAGTTTCATTTTGAAAACTCTACACAATATTTCTGGTTTGTCTTCGGTGGTCAGGTTATATTTTTTGAGATACCTTGTAACTTCAAGCCATTTTGGATTGCACGTAAAAGTGATGAAAATATCTGGAAATCCATGGTACTTGCACAGAGCCATGGCATCATAGTAGTGCTGCTTCATATACCTTTTTCCTCCGGTGAAAGTTGCTGGAATGAAAATTCGTCTTCCTTGCTCAGTCATCTTAGCTCCACCTCTTGCAGCTGCTTTCTGGATTGAATCGTAACTATCTGACCGGAGCTTTTTTTTATTCAGCCACAAGTAACGCAATCTACTGGATTCTATCATAGTGTAGGCGTCCACAAGGAACTGATGAAACAATCTTCCTGATCTCGTAATTGTAGGTGCTTCCCCCTTCCTCTCCAAAATACGAAATGCAAAGTATTCACGCATAGTTACATTCTTGCGTTTTCTCCCAGTACTGTCTTCAAAACCAATAGGAATATTTAATCGAAAGCCATCCTCTCCGTATGGGAAACAATAGTGGATATTGCAGAGGCAAATACGCCGGATGTAATTCACTTATCCTTTGCAACTTTCCACTTGTACTCTCAAAGAACAATATCTCGCGTATCCATATTTAAAACAAAATCTCCAGGTATCAAATCAGCAACTTCATTTGCAGTCGGCAGATTATGAGTCCGTCCATCAGATTGTCGACTTTCAATCAACCTCATCCTATAACCTGTTGATCCTTCCACGTCAAACCTGTCTCTTGCAGACCTAAAAGCCTTAACATGAGGATTACACTGATCTAACATATTCTTCAGAAGAAGAACGAGTGGTTCTCTTAGTTTCTTAGCACTAACTCTGTCAGACCTGCAAAGTATATTATTTTAAAATATAAGTTAACTACATGGTCGACCATAATGCAAAAAATCATAAAATATAATCATAGTAAGTTGTAAAACTGAAGAAAATTACCCGGTACAAGCATCAAGTCTATTTTTGATCTCATTTAAAGTATCAATGACATACAGCTGAGAAAATTTTGGAGCTTCTCCAGGCTCGGGGACTATATCACCAATACGATGATAGTTCTCACCAGACATTCGAAAGACAAATGGTCCACGACCATTGTTAATAGAATGATCTATCTTCCCCCCAAGAGATGTGAAAGAGAACATCATATTGTAAGCTCGTATGAACTCTCGATAATGTTTGCTTAACTCGTCTCCTTTGCATAACAAAGTCATTAACTCCATTGGAGGATTCGCGAGACGAGGAAGCACAACTTTACCATTGTTTACAACACATTGTGAAGACAGGATTCTTTGCATTTACGTCGGTTTTCCAATTCTTTCACCATACCACATATATGCTTGACAGAACTTACAATTCCAAATGGATCTCCGTCGTCGTAATAACCTGTTGTAATTTTATTATTCATCAAAATATAAAAACAAACTAATCTGTATATTTATTTTAACTTAAACAATGTCATTTTTTCAAGTCATCACCGTTTTTTGTATCCCGACGATAAAAGGTCGAAATAACTGTATGATTAGTCTCTTGTGGATACTTTGTGGTAATGGGTTTATCAAAAGACTCTCCAGCTGAATATCTACTGTAAGTCTGATTCTCGTCATCTGAATTTTCATTTTCTGACTCACTCTCCACAGCATATCGATTATTGTAAGCTGCATCAAAACGTGTATGATAGAGTCAAAAACATATCATCCAGTCATATAATTTAGTGTCTATGGTATAGATGGAAGCAACATTTACCTTCAGGATGATCCTGGGACGATGAACCTTGGTGGAGGAATGAATTCATTTGTTTTAGTTTGTTGAATGGACACTTATTAGCTGAAAAAGATTAATTTAAACATTATAAACAAATGTCTGTACCAAAGAAATTCATAAAATAGATATAATATTAGTATTTACCTTTCGATAGTCATCATAAAATTACTATAAAACAGGGAAATAAAATACCTTCCGGAGTTGCATTTGCTACAAACATTGGTGGAAGACCAGAAGTTGATTGACCTCTGATGTCAAGACCTTGTGTTTTTCTTGAGATTTTTTTAAGTTTACTCGTACTTTTGGAAACAATACCAATAGAATATCTATACCGATTCAATTGTTTAAAACTCGTTGTTACCTTTATTTGTCTTCGCTTGAATTCACACGATAGGTGGTGATCCAGTGGCTACGTTTCCTCGACGAAAATGCTAGATTCTTGATTACTCAATGCTAACAAAAAACACCAATCATTATGATTATGATTCTACGATACTGTGCTTAAGAGACCTAATGACTGGCAATATTAATTACCTCGATGCGCTAATCCTTGATGGGTGCATGTTGGTTACGGAACCACTGCCATTTGCCGAAGAGTAGTGAACTTTGAGTTTGAAGTATACAAACACCTGAAAGACGTACAGTAGAATGAAAAGAAAAATATCAATAATACATAATTTCGGAAAAGGTTCTATAAATTCATCTGTAAAATGCGTTGTATACTATCAATGGAAAGAACGTTTACTTGCAAAGATGCTACAACTGATGGCTCGTGTTGCTGAAAATCCTTGCTAACTGTCAAATGTAATGATGAATTTGCAGTAGCCGTGATTTCTCAAACAGATTAATAAAATCAACGTGTCGAGAAAATCAAAGCTTAGGAGACTAACCGTCTATATTTGACAGTCAGTAAGGCATATTGTTCTTTTGTTATTCAGTATATTTCCTTTCTCGCAGATCTCGCTTTACGTACGTGGATATAAACTCTGATGATACGTGGAATAACGGTCGAAGTTCTTTGATCGTAACACTTCTGAAAGGCGCCCTATAAAGAGTTTTGATACTTGGTGCTGGCACGATGTACGTTTGTGTGATAGCATGACTTTTGTGTTTATATATCCCGGTAGAGTATTGCTCTTTGTCATTGTTACCTATGTTCACACAAGATGCGATAAATACGATAACCAACTATCACTCAAATATGATATGGAAAAGAGAGTTGGAAAAGAAAATTGTCGATAGACAATTGTAAGCATTTATCAACACTTTTTCTGTTCTATCATCAAAATGATTACGGTATCATCATTGTATTCAGTAGAACATACCCATTCTTTTTTCTCTCTTGTTTATTCCCAGGTCTGCTAGACACCTGATTACATTCTCTTCATGCGTCTAACTCTAAAGCGATTGCTTCTGTTTCAGTAAGAACAAAACACTACTTTCTAGATTTGTCGGATAGAGTCACAAAAAAGGTTGAATAAAGTATATATTTTGAAATGAAATCGATGGAATAGAGTTCAAAAGCACGACCTCTCAATGCCAAACATAGAGATCGATCTCATGACCATTAGGTAATATAATCAAGAAAATCATACGTCAATCATTTGTTGCCAAAAAATTCCCTTATTAAATTTCTGACCATATCTATTCATCAACATGTGGATATGGTTATGTATGTGGAAAACAGGTGACATTGATATGTATAATTATATATCTCTCTTACATTGCACCTCATATTATTATGTTTTGTTTGTAAGTTTAACATCATACACATATAGCCTTATTTTCACCACCTATAGATAGATAATTATATATACAGTATATATCGTGCTAGGTTATAAATTTGTGGGTGTTTCTTTTTGAAATAGTTAACATATATAGAACAACCTACTTTATCAAGTCCATTTCCATAATCGACTGTCGAAAAGAAGCGGCTGTTATTGTTGTATACATAACCAAGCAAATACCATCTTATATATATCATTCTGATAAGTATAAAAACCAAAGAGAGACAATGGACACTAATCAGAATGATCCACAAAACAAATACAATGATTGCTAAACGCTTCCACTTTTACGTGCATATGACTTCAATACTTATCTTCCATCGCGTTTGACTACCATCGCCACTTTATAATTACTTCAGTCCTCTTCGGAATCAACATCATGAAAACTATCAGATTATGTGGCTGCATTATAAAAGTTTAATATTTGGTGAGGAACTATTACACTGCGGCACCATAAATTTTTGAGTTAATATGTAAAAACAAATAATTACCATGTGGAACATGAAAAGTGTTGGATTATGCACTGCATCGATCAACAACATATCAAACAACATAGCTGAACTTTGTTCGTTTTGACCATAGATCCGGATAAGTAATCAGAATTAAAACTTCCCTCCCTAGTATAACAGTTTAGAGATTGAGTAGAAATGTGGATTTTCCTGTAAAAATATATTTAAAATTACGATTACGATATAGAAATAATATTGCTTAAACAGTCAAATTAAAAGTTCAGGAAATACCTCCAGGCAGGGATCTTGACTAAATCAAACGCAAGTCTTCCTAAATTAGCTTCTCACGCGCATATAATTTGTGAAAAAGCAAAATGACTTTATGGCTTCTAAAACTTTTGATGCATCACTAACACGTACAACCAAGTAGTTATAACTAAAAAAAACCCATAATTTATAGTATATTAACTGAAATAATATGAAATTAGAAAAGTAGGCAAGATAATTATATAAAAACGGCTCATTTACCGGTGGATACCATGTTGAAAAATCCTTTTCACCAGTTTTGCAATTGTTATAGAAGTTTTAGTGAAAGATTGCACTGTTTAATCCTCAAAACCAGCTCCTTTTTGCTGACCCATTTTCTTTGTGCAAATAAAATGCAGCCGTGTAGAACCATGGTTATTTTCGCAAATTCAATCGGACTTCAATTTTAGCAAAAACATACACTTCCGGCCTATTTCAAACCATTTAAATGCAATATATTTTTAGTATACCCTTATTTCGTAAAAAAATTATTTAACAGTGCAGAAAAGTATGGTACAAACAAAAGAGTTATAATAGTATTTACCGATTTGCCTTTTCAATAATTTGAGATATTGTTTTCTTGATGCTTGCCATTGCTTCAGGAATACTGTGTTGATGACAATAACTATATCTAAACCTGCATAATCATTTGTATAACCATAATGATAGAGAAGATAGAGAGTGGTAATTTAACCTCTGTTTCTGCATCTGACGTGATGATCTGATAAATTCGACTTACTATAATAGGTTTTATTTATAGAAGCATCATGAGATCCGTAGGTTATGTAATATATAGTTTGAGCATATTCGTATCTGTATTACTAGGACCATGAGCACAGTCTCCAATAAGATGCTTATTACAACTTTTCTATAGGAATTTATTTCTATATATAATATGTCTTGATAACCTGTTCAAAATGCTTTATAAATCCTAATGCTAAAAAATAATCGGACTCCATTTTACCATATAATATTATGGTTGATGTTGGCATGATTGCGTTCAGAATATCACATCCATTGTTACCATTAAATGATGAAATTTTCGTATTCCGTATTACTAAGTACTTTGAGTAATGGTTCACGTAAACATGCTCATCAACTTTTATTAGAATTTTTTGTAAAACTAAATATGTCTTGAATTAAACTTCTTTCATATGCTTTAATTAATTTCACTAATGTAGAAATATAGACCAATTGTACCTCTTGAATATTGTGCTAGCTGTTTTAATTTTCAAACATATATGTTTTTGCATTCTAAGTGATGGAAACCGATCCTTGGTCGTCTTGATATATACTTTTATGCGTTTTTTGCGCTGAATACAGTATTGGAATTAGTGATGTACGCA
>CAJHQQ010003237.1:0-48143 GCA_905132885.1 Moricandia moricandioides | reverse complement strand
TAACTTTCAAATGCTTTTTTTTTGCGCAAGGTAAACATATCTGTTACACGCTATAACCCCATACATAACCATTTTCCAAATTAACTTATTCTTCGATGGAGACTTAAGTCGTCATTATCAATCATCCTATGGAATGTGGCCGAGTATATATATAGAGAGAGGTTACGTTTGTTTCTCATGCATCTTCATAGAGATCCTCCTTCTTACTAAAAGACTAGTAACGTCACCAAAAATATTACTTAGCCATCAATACTTTTAAAATATGAAATATGCCATAAGCCCCCAGTACTTCCTCTCCATGCAACGCCGCGATTATGACGTCATCTTCGGCAAAAACAGATACGGTGCGGCCGCAGCGATAGCCTCGAGCGAACAAATACTAACGTCAGCCATCCATTCCATGAAGCTCGCCCAAGGAGTTCACCTAAAGATTGCCGACTTAGGCCTTGGAGACGGAGGCCACACGTTTTCCACGGTGGACACCGTAGTTGAGGTGTTACGGCAAAAGGTGGCCGAGATTTACCAAGGAACCGAGCCAGTGTTTGAAGTCTTCTTCTCCGACGTGCCATGTTGGAACGACGTCGTCGACACGGGTTCTCGACAGTTTGAAAACAGAGTTAAAGGCTCGGGGAAGAAGTACTACGTCCGTGGCACTTGCCTTCCGTTATATTGGCCGCTGTTTCCGAGAGGAGAGCTCCATGTTGTTGTGACCACGTGTGCCTTACAATGGCTCTCTATGGTATATATATATCTTTGATTTAGTTTACTTTACTCACTTCTTGATGAATAAAACACATATATAGTATTAATTTGGGTATCTATATATATATATGGCTAATACAATGAAGCTTCTCATTGATTATTATATGAAAAATATACATAGAAATCTAGTTGAAACTTAATATAATATAAAATCCACTAAATGTTAATGAAAAATATATATATAGACAACAATTTAATTATAAAGTCAGATTATTCCGAACCAAAAAGGGTATTATTTGATTTTTTTTTGAATATGCATGATAGGTACCGAGAAAGGTGATGGAGAAAGGATTGAATAAGGGAAGGGCGTGGATAGAAGGAGCAGAGAAAGAAGTTGTGGAGGCATACGCGGAGCAGGCAAACAATGACTTAGTCAAGTTCTTGAAAGATCGGAAAGAAGAAATTGTGGTCGGAGGAATGTTGTTTATGTTAATGGCTGGTCGACCTTCTGGCTTAGACAGTCAAGTCACTGATGACTCCCCTCTCAAGCTCCTTTTTATAACTTTGATGGAACAAGCATTGCAAGATCTAGTTGATGAGGTAATAAGGCCACATCCTCACGTCATCTCTTTTTTTTTTATGTTCTGGTTGAAAGTTATAAAAATAAAGATTTTTTTTTTTAAAAAAAAACTATTAATAATATAATTTTGAAGTGATTTAATCAATTATAAAAAAATGCAATAAAATATTCTGTCACCTAATTTTCAATAAAGTCAAGATTATTTTTAAAACATCAAGAAAAAAAAATATGAAACAACAAATCTCTTCTATGTATCAAGTTGACAAATCAATTTTTTTCATCTTTTTGGTGAGTTTATAAAAGGGTTCAATAGAAGAGGATAGGATAGATGCTATCAACATTCCGTTGTACCTTAGAAACACTGAGGAAGTCACGGCTGCGATAGAAAGTTGTGGTGGTTTCAAGATAGAGAAGATGGAGCTATTGAAAATAGCTAACCCTATGAATGCTAGACAGCAAGAGTTTCTGGAAGATCCGGATTCTTACGGTCGAGCCATGGCTAATTTGGTTCAAGCTCGTCAAATAAAGCCAATGGTTGAGTTTCTCATTCCTGACCTGACCAGCAAGTTCTACGAACGGTATGCACTTCGAGCTGCTAACAACAAAGAATTTCTCACCAAGGATTCTTTCTATACTATGATCGCTGTTTCTGCTATTCGGGTTTGATTATCGTTTGACGGATGCTTTGCTTTTGAAACATACTGTCTCTGTCTTTGTCCACATACTTAATTTAGATAATTCTAAGTTATATTCAACTCATCAAATTTACTGGTTACTTTTGTAATCTAAGCTACATTACGTGAGACTAATATTCAATATTGTTTTAAGATTGTGCATTTTAAAGATCATTTATCAACATAAGTGATATTTTCCTCTAAATATTGAGTAACCTGTTGTTCAAGGACGTATAAAGCCGAAACGCTCTGAGCTTATAAAATCTGGTATAAAATATCATATTAATTTGAACAAAAAAAAATATCATACTAAAAGTTAACCGATTCATATGAATAATCCGAGTCAAATATTTTGTTCAGGCCAAACACTTCAACGTTCCAACCATCAAAGTAATCCGGACAAAAAAATGTTGTAGGGTTTAGAAGTATCTCAGTGAAAACCAAGTCTAAACCGAATGAAATAAAAACCAATACAAGTAATGAACCAAATAATAGGCTTGGTATTGCAGTTAGTTCATGTCTGTATGGTAAATTTTCTAATTTTTTATTTCATTACTTGTATTTATATAACCAAACAAGAGTTTGTTGGGTTTGAAGTCATAAAATTCGGTTCAGTTTGAATTTATAAATGGTTTGTTCCCATATTTTGAAGTCAAATCTCTCAAATAGAGTTTTTTGAAATTTTTGTCTCAACAATAGATCTCGAAGAAAAAATGATCAAAATAAATATTTTTATTTCAAAAGAATATAGTATTTTTTATTTTCTTTTTAGTTGTAAGTCTCATCTCCAAAACTTCAATCCATAACTCTAATTTTGAATTAGTTATTCCAAAAATATAAATGTATATTTACAGCTTTTAATAAGTTTATTTTGGTTATTATCTTCCTTAAAAGCTATTTAGGTGACAAATATTTTTTAAGGTATTTCTCTGTTTTGAATTTGTGTACCCAATGTAACTATAAATTGGTAAAAGCCTATTTCAAACAAAAAAAAAGTTTCTAGCTAATAAGAGACTTGAGTTACAAGTTTCCTCTTATAAGTCAACAATTAAGAGTTTTTGAACTAATATTCCACAACTTAATGTCTCTCCCATTTAAGAGTTTTTGAACTTATATTTTTTACTGGTAATGTTTAACGATTTGCCTGTAACCACTACTATGTGATAAGTACAAAACTATTATAAATCAATGAAACAACATGGGCGTTTGGTCTAGTGGTATGATTCTCGCTTTGGGTGCGAGAGGTCCCGAGTTCGATTCTCGGAACGCCCCTTTTAAAAATGTAGAGTTTTGCGGCAAGAAAACATTTTATGTTTCTTTTTTTTGGTTGCTCCTCTTTATTCGAACGCATTAGTGTGTTCTCATTCAAAGAACAAGAACAACAGCACTTTGACATAATATCATAGCTTAACATAATCTCCAGCAACATGGCTTTTTACTCTTCTGGTAAAATCGGTAAGTGTTGACGCATCAGTGCATTATCAGGAATGATACATCTCTTACCAAACAGTCCAACCCCATTTTTGAAATAACGACTGTGATACACCAGAAATGGTCATTTCAGAGTCATGAAACTTAAAAAACAAACCAAAAGCAAAAAAGTTGTGGACTGATATTATTAAGAGAGAGCATGATATGCATCAGCTTCAAAACCTTGTATGTATTAACAATCCAGAGACAGAAAAGAAATTTAACTTTGGCTTCTAATATAAAACGCAACGTTCAATGGTTTTAAAGGCATGCTTGTTTAGCTTTGTTTCTTCAAGGGTAGTAGCCGGTGAAAGTGAAGCCTCTTCCAACGATCTCACCAGCACAGTACCAAGCGAAGCATTCCAGACCAAAAAGTGCTGCGATCCCAGCATCTTCAACCTTCAAATCCGCCCGGTTCTTCCACAAGCCCTTCACGTGATCTACTTCCTTCCAGAACGACTCAGTACGTCCAGGAATGCTGCCATACACATAAACCAAGTCAGCCTCAGCAACAAAGAAGAGAAGTACAGATCCTGAATAACATATCTAGAAAAGAACATCAAGAAATCTACACCTACAAGCACTGAAATATCGGTATTTAGTTCAGATAACAGCAAAGCAGAGACCTTAATTAGGTGGTGTATAGTTCCATTATCCTTCCATTAATCACTAAACCATCTCTAAACCTAACAGATAATACGCTAAGACTATCTGCACCATTCAAGTTCCTTGCCAAACAAACCATCATGGAATAGAAACAGAAACCAAGCCGCTATTTACCCTTTTACAGCACAATAACAACAGACAGAAACAGAAAAGTTCTAACATTTACTACAAGAAGTAAACAACCAACGCAATTCATCACCTAACAAACACATCAAACCAAATCAAGGATCAGATAAGAGAGTTAAAATAAGAACGAACCTAGCAAGACGAGTGTAGAGAAGCTGTTTAGACAACTCTTGGCATTTCTCAACAGTAGCTGGCTCCTGGATATAGTGCTTGTTCTTCTCCAGCAACTGTTTGTAGTAAGTAGTGCCGTGCTTTGACACAAACTTTGATGCTTCACAGGCTTTGGACTTCAGCTGTAGCAACTTTGATGCCATCTCTCAAAAACTGTTTGTTTCCTAAGCCATCAAACAATTTGGATCTCAACACATTTAAAACAGAGGAGCTAATGGATGATACTATATGTTGAATCCAATTCCATTATCAAAATGCAATTAAAAAAAGAAAAGAATCGAGCGTTAGAAAGACACGAGAAACCAAAACAAACCCTAATCATTGAAAGTTTAGATCTTTTCCAAAAAAAAGCAAAACCTCATGAACGTTACATTATTGATCGTGAGCTCATACGAAAGCTCAGATCTAATCAGTCAAATTTCCCAAAAGGGGAAAAGAAAAGACGAAACTTTGAATGAATAAGGGGAAAATAGTAATGAAGGGTTTCAAACGTTGCTGATTACAAAAGAGATTGTAGTGGTGGTGTCACCGTTGTCGGAGAACGAGAGTGCAGCAGCAGCAATTGATCAACGGAGTGTCTAGACTTGCGACTTTTGTGAGGTTTTATTTTTACCCACTCCGCTTAGTGGTCGGTGCGGGGAAAAAATAATATTTATGGGCCTGAATGGGCTTTAATTAACATTCTAATGGCCCGAAAAAGAAAGGTCTCTCATGAGAGAATGGTGGTGAGAGCAGGTTACATGATAGCTAGTTGCTCTTGTGACTTTTTGTTTAGGTGCATTTGCTTGGTGGAGCTCTCTTCGCGTGACCAATGTGCATTTCTTTTAATCTCTTGAGGTGTAGAAACTTCTTCTACTCTCAGTTCCCTAAGTAAGAGTAAAAGGACAATGCAGAGGTACGGAGGTTACAGCTAATCATGTGCATGCCGCTGACTAACAGATTTGAATCAATCAATGCACTAACAAGGAAACAGTCCGATATAAATGAATGCATAACTTCATCATTCAGTAAACGATATCTTTTGTTATCTTCTTCTCTGTTTTTACTTTCATGTCTTACAGATGCTAGTAACAAGGAAACAGTCCTTTTTCTTGTTTTGTATCTTTACTTGCAACTTTAAAAAGCTGAGGATGCTTTTGAAATTCATATATTCTAGATGCAAATGGTTATATATTCAGCTGTCAACACATTATAACGTATTGCCTTCACTTCCCCCACAAGCCACACGGTCAATTTTGCCACCATCATACTAAACCTCACTAGCATGTCAGACACCTAGAATAAGGCTTAGTCTCATACTCGTTTTGTCTTCATTTATAAATGCACTAAAGAGGCCCAAAAAGAGTTGAGTATTACATTGACTCGTCCAACGAAATATACTAAAGAATCATCTTAGCTTTTCCAACAAAAATATAATAAATTGTTTTGCTAAAGATTGAACTCGAGTAGTAAGAGACTGAAAGCCAAAAGATCATTCTTATTATTGATTAATGATAAAACAAAACAGAGATACAAAGGCAAGGCTGATCAAGGTCGGCATTGACACAATAGGCAAACCAAAACACACAAGACCCACCACCTCTAAAATCTCACAAACATATAAAAACTCAAACGAGGTCGCTATATATAATTATCATAAAATTATATATATAGCTAAACCTTTCATTAAAAAAGGAAAAACAAAAACGAAAAGAGTTGCATAGGATAGCTTCAGCTAAAAGATGGGCTCTATGCTGCAGAGGGGGCAAGGCTCGTGAGAACCTCATCACCACCATCGGATTCCTTGGAAGCTAAGACTGCAGTGGTGATCGGATTCAACTTAGACTCAGTTTCCACAAAGTTTTTGAAGTCCAAACTCGGGTCTTCATATATCTCCCACCATTTCTTCACCAACATTTTGATGTCTTCACGCTCCATGTGTTCTTCCGTTTCATCGTATTTCCATGGCTTCGAACCCTATAAATATTGATTCATAATATGCAACTTTAGTAACATAAGTGTATATATATCTAAAACTATGCAAGGAAAAAGATTAAGGAAAATTAAAAACAACTTACATTGGCACAGTAGTGAACAACCCGAATCTCATTAAGGTCAACATGCTCAGGATGACGCCAAAGCATAGCTAACACAAGGTTGTACGTTGAAGGAATTGGCTTGTAGCTGTCTCTGAAGTACATGTTCAGAAAATCCTACAAAAATATAAAAACAATAATATTGTCATCGTAAAAAAAAAAAAACTATAAGTTAAATAACAAAAAAAAAGAAATAAAAACCAAACCTGTTCAGCAAAATAAGTTGGAGTAGTGATTTGCACAACACGGAGGAGATCCTCGTACACAACAAGGTTTGGTTCAAACAGTAACATACCAGCGTTGAAATAAGTGGGCGGAGGAGAACCGAGTTTTTCCACCGGCCATGTCACCTTTTCAGGTGACTGTTGGCAGTAACCGATCTGGTACTGAGCAGTATTGCACCATGATATCTCGCAAAAACAATCCTTCACGGCGTATAAATAGCCGGACGGAGTATCGAATAGATGATCGATGTTACCAAACACTTGAATATCACCATCTAAATACATCACCTTCTCATATTCCACAAACTGCATATTATTAATGTTCATAACTAGTTAGATAAACATGACGTGTATTGCTAGTTATATTGGCAGTAAATAAGATTCTTACCTCCCAAATACGAAGTTTGGAGTAGTTGAGAACAAAATAAGC
Source organism: Moricandia moricandioides (assembly GCA_905132885.1). Taxonomy (NCBI): domain Eukaryota; kingdom Viridiplantae; phylum Streptophyta; class Magnoliopsida; order Brassicales; family Brassicaceae; genus Moricandia; species Moricandia moricandioides. Next base: position 41,025 of record CAJHQQ010003237.1, on the reverse strand, counting down.
CATGGAATAACCGACTTTGTTTTCTGGAGGAATGACCATTTCAATGTCACGGATGATGCATCCTTGAGCCACCAAGATTTGACGGTGCTCTTCAGGAACATCTGGAAGACAAGCCACCACAAGAGGATAAGCTGACTTCACCTTGCGAAGACCTTTGGCAAGACCAACCACACCCATCCAGTAATCTTTGTTTCCCGCTAGAAAAGTGACGTAAGCCCTTTTGCCACCATTAGAGTTCACTTTCACGTCAGCTTCCATCTTCTTCTCAAGAGTCATGTTCATTGCAGCCATCTCAAACGATTGAAGGGTCTTTTTTAGAGTGATTTAGGATGTAGTTTTAAGTGTGTGGAAGATGAAGAAAAGGTCGTCTTATTATATAGCAAAAGAGAGGTATATGGGAATTAAATGAGAGAATTAATTATGGATTTTCAATATCCGTTCCATTATTTAATATCAAGGTGTTTTTAGAAATACTTAACATTCTTGTATGCCAAGTCTATATCTTGAAAATTTTCTGAATCGTGTATAAAGAATATGAGACTCCAACTATGGAAACATAGGTAAAATACTACCAAAATTTCTTAAACTTTAATTACCGTAATTGTAGAAATTGGGAAATTAAATCCCCTAATTACGGAAATATAGATAAATTATTTGATATCTATATTTGTAATGGACGGTTTCATTTATTACAAATTTGGATTTGGTATACGATATGGATATGCAGAGTTGAGGAATTAAAGGCTATCAAAAACAGAATATATTCCATAGATTAATCAAAGAAAATGCGTAGGGTTTTAAACATCTCGCTCTTAAGTTTTTGATTAGTAGAAACGTGTGCTTCTAAAGTTGGGCTTATGCTGAAGTGAAAGCCCATTATGGCCTAAAAGAGATGGTGATCTTCTATCTTAAAAGAAAAGTACTAGGTAGGATTATGTTATTTAATCCACTAAAACTGGTAACAAAGGCTTTAAATTAGCAGTTCTTTTCTTTTAAGATGGTACTTCCGGTATCTAAAACTGATACGAACACTTTCAACCTAACCACGTTTTGGGTTCATGTGTGTATAGATAGATACAAGTACGCGTGTAATGTGTTCCTTTTATTCATACTTTTAATTTGTCTTAAACACTGACCGAACAATAAACACTAGTGATACCATGTCATAAGCACACAATAATATAAACGAGTTACTAAACATATATCAAGCTAGGTTTGTTATTATATTTTGGCATTTCAAAATTCTTGATTATGAGACAAAACAATAGTATAATATTTAGAAACAACGTTATGACATGCAAGAATATTCCAAACGTGTTTGTACGAACACGTTGTGCAACAACACAAGTTCTCCACTGCCAGTGTTAATTATTTTATTTTTCCTTTTATAAGCCAAAACATAGGCTATGCAGTTCTATGATCACCCACGATCTGATTCGTTGTTGTAGTGTTTGAAGCTGTGTTCCTCCAAATAAAAAAGTAATTCTATTAAATATTTTTTAAAGATGTTTATCAAACAATAGCACTTAAGAAAAATAAAATGACCGAAATATTTTTTTTTGTTTTAAAACTTTTTAATAATTATTTTTATTTTCAAAAATTTTAAAATTCATATCCAAAATCCTACTCCATAAGTCTAAACACTAAGTCTCTATTAATTAATCTAAAAAATATAAAATATATTTATATCATTTAATAAAACCTATTTTGAATATATTTTTAGAGTTATCTTAAGGTATTTTTAATGTATAATGTCAAAATTCCAACTGAAAACAATAAGAATTATATATTAGGTATGTAATTGCTTATAGTTTTTGTTCATTAAGGAACTTTTGTGAAAAGTTCATGTTTGTTTTCTCAAGATGAACAAACATGAACTTTTCTCACAAAAAAAAAACAAACACCAAAGATGAAGGCAGAAACATAAAGGGAGGATGTTTCATTCATTCATAAAGACCAAGGTTAAGTTTTAAATCATTCAACAAAAAACAAACACCAAAGTAAATCATCAAAACTCTTGTGAGAGCATCATCAACAAGGAGATGAAATTTTAATTATTCTTTAAAAAAAAAAATTATTTTTCCTCAGTTCTAGATGAACAGCGAAATTACCCAAGATATAGATATTCTCTCACATGCCCTTTTGTTCACTAGAGCGTCGAGATTACTGTTGCTTGCAGTCTGGTGGCCTCTCACCTTGTTGACCATCACCAACCAATCTGAGATCTCCCTCCCTTCTGCAAAAAAAAAAGGAAGAAAGATGATGATTAACACATGTATGTATCACAATTATAGACACTGATCCCTACCAACGATATGAATGAAATGAATTGTTAATCATGAGAATGGTTCTACGTATGATATCGCAAAGCCATCATCTATGGTTCAACATGTCTTGCAGTCTCAATGTCAGTATCATTTACATGCTGTTCTCTCAGTCTTATGCCAGAACAATTTAGTTACAGAGTTATAAGTTTCAGAGTCTCATGCATCATTGGCATAACCAATTCAGTAATCTCTAGAGCCTATATATACTAATCTATTCTAGGTTCTCAAGACCATGAACAGTCTGAAACTTTTGATAGTTTTTTTTATGACTATATGAGATTGCTATAGTTTTTGATTCATTAGGAGCACTTCATACCTTCTTTTTAGTCTTGCTATCTTCTTCATCATCATCATCCTCATCTTCGTCATCATCTATATTAAACTCATCTCCTTCCATAGCCTCACCAGTAAACCATGAGACGGCATGCGGGATAATCTTGTCTCGAATAGTAAATCTGCAGGAAGCAAGAAGGATAATCAACTCAAAGGAGATCCATGACTCAAAAGCAAACTCATAACACAACAAAACCAAGTATATTCAGAAGAGGACGTACCCAATGTCATAATCTTGTTCCAAAAGGTTTTGAAGTTCCTCAGCCTGCATCAAAGAACGGGAGGCATTACTAAATACGTTAAACTAAAAAGTTTGACAAGCTCTTACAACAAGCAACATCATACTCTGTCATCCTCGATATCTTCATCTTCATCCGGGACTTCTGGAGGATTAAAGAAGTTGAAGAAGCTTTCACAATCTTCCATTTTGGTGACTGGTTCAGTGTTGGTTGAATCTTTCTCAGGCTTCTCCTTAAGAATCTTCTGAGTTAGACACTTTCCAGGATACCAATCAATCTCGGTCCTGGAGTAAGGCAAAAAGTTACAAGCAATGTTCAAGAAATCGCTAGGCGGTAACTAGCGCTTTATAAACTAGCGACTAGGCGGATTATTCGGGACCTAGGCGTTAACGAATTATTGATTTATTTTATATATATATATGACATTTATATGGAATATTTTAGTTTTTAAATAGAAATATAAAATTATTGTGATAAATTATCAAAATTAGATATGCAAAATAAAAGAAATTAGATAAATTTGTGAATATATACTAACATTATTGCTTAACTTAACATATTTAGAATAATTTAGATCGATTTTAACTGATTCTGAATATTTTAACGACTTGAATCGTATAAATCGGTATAAATCGGATTTTAAGAAAATCGTTTCGGAGAGGGTCGAGTTGCCGCCTAGGCGCCGCCTAGACCTATTTTTAGAACCTTGGTTACAAGTAAAGACACATTTCTACAGCTCACTGCAATCATATACGTAACATTTGTAGAAGAGTGAGCATAAGCAGTTACCCTATAGCCTTCTCAAGTAGTGGCTCATCGTCCTCATCAATCACATGATAAGACTTTGTCAAGACATTGTTTTTAAAAAAGGGATTTGAGTCAAAGAGAAACTCAAGCTTGAATCCTTTAGGCTCTTCAGTCTTGCACCACTTAATATCTTTAAGATACTTGAGAGCCTCTTCATCACGCTCTGTCACCTGATGTGAAAGAGATTGCTATGTTCATTCACCAACGTTATTAAATACCAAAACTATATGTGGGATACCTCCTCGGAAGTAACATCATTATTTTGCAAAGCAGTCAGCCAGAAACTTGGAACTCCTTTCTCTGAGATTGGAACACACAGAACAATATTAAACTGTTTTTATCATCTTCCCAAAATAAAGACACTGTGTTCCTAAAGTTACCATGAGCAGTTTTGTCCTCTCCTTCGCCCATCTTCATATCCTCTAGAGTCAGCTCGGTTTCAGTAGTTCCATTCACAATATCATAACGCTGTGCATTACAATTAACCATACAAGTAGAGATAAGCAAACAGAGCATACAGAGATTCACATCCCTTTGATTGAAAAACTACCTTGGCATACAAAGGCTGATACAACTTTTCATACTTGGCTTCAAGAACAGCTCTCTCCTCACGGAACTTAGCCTCAAGTTCATCGTGTTGGCTCTGCGTTAAGAGAAGTCACTGGTTAGTTAATAGGCAACACTTTGATTTGAAACTTCAAGGAGAATACACTCATTACAGAAACAGGGTTGCACATACAGAATCAGGATCAGATTTGAGTAATAATATATATCAAAAACCTGTATATCCTTCAAGGCATCGACACGGGCTCTCACTACAGGAGTCAGATTCTCGAGCACATCTGAACGGTGTCCAGCCAGCTTGTTCTGTGGATTAACATATAACCAAAAAAAAAAAACATCAAACAATATAAACACTATCATTCTACTAAAACCTAAAAACAAAGGCTGAAACAAACAAACTTACCTTGAGAGCGTTTATGAGGACAGCTCGATCCTCGTCTTTAAGAGCTGAAAACAAAATAAACGATAGAACAACGGTAAGGAACCACTACGAGAAAGGGTTTAAGCAGCTCTCGGCTAAGAAGAAGCGTTACTACTAAGAAAGACATTACCAGCAGTGAGATCGGAGAGGCTGAAACTGTCCTTGTCGTTGCTCATTTTCTGAGGATTTTGGAGACGAAAGGTTTGAAAGTAAGAGAGGATGATGGTTCGGTTCTCTGGGAGGCGATCGAGACTATAAAAGAGACAACCTTAAATCCTCTCCTCTCCCTCCCTCTCGCACCGCATTTATATATATGCATAAACCTAGCTAATTAACCGTCATTTTAATTTAATTATTTTGGTTGTATAAATAAATCTCTCTTTTTATTTTAAGTTGTTAATAGATTTTTTTTGCTAAAATATAAATTGAGATTTTTGAGTTGTCAATGTTATTAACAGAAAAAAAATCTGACATTTAAAAAAAATAATAATTATATATTTATTAGAACAAGAGATTGTGAAATCTATTACCTAGTTAGTTTTTTAACCATATTACCTAGTTTAATTTATTTGGTCATTATCTAATTTAGTTTATTTTCAATATAATTAAATCAAAATGCACATTGTAAGAAAAATTTGAATTTTCTAAAGTGAAATGATTTGCACATGTGTCATCATCACATTCAATTTTAATAAGAAAAAGAAAATCTCTTTGAAAAAAATATGCATGACTTTATTAATTGTGACATGTACAATTTTACTTATAAAATTTAATATTTTTAGTAAAAACAATTTAAACATTGTAATGAACATTAACTCTTGGATCATCATAATGTAAATTTTCTATATAAATATTTATTTTTAGTAAGACTATTAAAATATATTATTTACTAATAATTTATATATCACTATTAAATTAATATATCACATTAATAAAAATAAATTAAATATAATTTCAAATTTTTACATCAACTTATATATTATATTCTCTATAAATATATACATTGTACCAAAATTAATTGGAAATGTTCATCAACAAATATAAAACTAAAATGACACTCATCAAATATTTTTTTGATAGTCAAATGATTAAAAATTTATTTATCGTTCATTACATAAAATTGTAATAATATTGATATCCAAATGTAAAACTGTAATAATATTGATATCCAAATGTAAATTATATTTTTTAAATAAAAAATCTATTTAAAATTATTATTTCTGTGCATGGCTCAAGAAAAATTCTAGGTTGTTTGTAAGTTTTCTTTAGTTTGCACGTCGCAGAAATGTCTCTTTTCATCAGCCAAGAATGCGTGCCAGTTTCACAAAGTACAGTTAAACACTTTGCCGTTTAATCTAATATGTTTCAGTAGAAGAATATTCCATAGCCAGTAGCCAAAAGGGCTAAGAACCTTGTCATGGATGCTAAAAGCCTACAAAATATGGAAAAGACAAATCTATTTCTGGCTTTCTTGTCTCGAAAAAAAGGAAAGAGAGACAAGGTTGGTGAATCACTAGCTCTTGTCTTCTGACCAACTTGCTATTACTAATGCAGCAGAGGTTTTGAATTTTCCAAAACCAATCAGTGTATTTCAAGAGGGATGAAATGGTTAGAGAAGCAACACTTTATTGAGAGATCAAAGACCTTCCAATACATCGCTGATTCAAAAAGTTACAGCCCTTGTTTGAAACACACCAGCATATGACTGAGCCAACTATAGACAGAGACAATGAGAATTGAAAAATATATTATAGTACAGCAAATATTACCCCAACAAATAGTCTCACCGACGACGTCGGTGAGTGGGTTTACCGTTAGACCTCTTTGTTGATTTCGATGTGGAAGACGAGGAACCTGACCGAGACGACTTTATAAGTTCCTCATTGTCTTTACTAAAGGCCATTTCCAGATCCTCCAGTATTTCCATGTACTTTTGCCTCTTCTCTTGTCGGTTCTCAGGAGTGTCTTCCTCTTCGAGAGCAAGTGTAGTCAAGGCCTTACAGTCCGCAATCTTATCGACCAATGCCGAACAGCGTGGGAAGAAGCGTTTCCCGAGTTCCACTGATGATACAAAAGTAAATGAAACAAAGTCAGGTATGGGTTTAGTTTTCTTTTTTTATTGATTGGCAGTAGATCAAACGGGTGAGAGAATCATTACCAGTTTTTGAAAGCGCTTCTAGTCTAATCCGATGCTTTTCTAGGAATACGAAAGGTGCCATGTATTTGTCTGGTGCTGGCCTCTCTTCACCAGTGCCGTCAGGCTCTAGGCTATTCACCGTAAACTCACTTGTTCCCTTCGTCTCTGCGATATCCATTGCAAGTTGTGCTTCCATTGGAAAGAGACATCGAGCAAATTGAACTACAAATAGTATATAAAAGTAACAGTTATCATTAGTTCACTCAGTTTTCTAACAGAACACACAAAACTTCATTCAAAGAGAACTAAAGAACCTAATCTTATGCAGGCCTAACCCTGAAATTTAAGAGGCCATAAAATTTACATTAATATTTTCTTCTTACAGTTTGGGACTAAGACCTATGCATACTAACTTTGTAAAATTTTTGGGGAACAAGGCTAATGTTTTATGGCGCTATATCCATGACCTGATCTTATGAACGGACCTTAAAGTAAGAAATGAAGGAATGACAGTTAAAGAGATACCTCTGTTTTCAAAATCAATCAACCTTATCTTCAGTTCCTCATCAGGAGCCAGTGCAAGAGCGGGAGACGCGTCTTCAGGAAACGGACCTAGTTTCTCTGGTTGCTCTAGTATCTCTACGCATAGTTTGCCTTTGGGAGAATCCTCCCCTTCCTCCGTTTTACAATTATACTCAGCCGCCTTAGTGACTTGCTTGGCAATCATGAGAGCAGTTCTACCATCCAAGGCCATCTCCGAGGCATTTGCCCCTTTAGTCAACAGAAACGCTATCAAACTCGGCTCCTTCCGCATCGCAGCAACGTGAAGCACCGTGTATCCCCTCAGATTTCTACGGTTAACATCCGCAAGTTCAAGTTTCAGGAGACCAGTAGCAGTCTCCACATCGCAGTAGGCAACAGCAAAATGAAGAGCATAAGCATCGTCTAGATTCGTGTGTCCTTCTTTCAAAAGCATGTCGACAAGCGCAAGATCATCAGACTCAAGTGCTTTATGTATGTTCGAGACATGTTTCTCCGGTTCAGGTAGTTCAAAACCAAGCTCTTTACGGATATCAATTACTTGTTTCACAATGTGATGCGGCAATGACTTGTTAAGAGTAACTATATCTACATTAGACTTCACAATGATCTCTGTGCATTTATCAAATAGCTTCTTGCATGCTTCACCACAGATGTTAGCAAGCTTGAGTATAACCAATGTATCCTCTACTATAACTTTGTCTACAACATCGAGTAAATGCCTCTGAAAATGCAAATAAACCAAGTTTTTTTACTAATTAGGGGGTTAGAACCGGAAATAAACCGAGTTAATGATACCTGATACAGTGTAACCAATTCAGGAATCTGGAAGACGAAAGCCAAGTAGAGAACCTCCACCATGAAATCAACCGCGGGACGGCATGACACGTGGCAGCAATCCTCGTATGCGCAATCAGAAACTCCCTTCGGTGGCGGCCTAACTCTGCCGCAGTAAACGTACGACATAACAGCCACCACCGAATCGAATCCGACTTCGCAATCGGTGGTGATTTTCTTCAGCTCCAGCTTCACGGGAGTGGATTTGCGCTCCTTCTCGGCGTCTGCTAACGCGGTTTTGAAGAAGGGGCTTCTCGCTGCGAGAATGCAGCGGTGGAGGGATATTTCCCGGTCATCGGCGAGAATCAGCTTGGCGTCGCTGTTGAACGATTCCGGCGAGTCGAACAGTGACTCGAGGTTGTTGGAGAGAAGTTGAAGCGACGGATGAACAACAGATGATACGGTGTTATCCGTGGGCGCGGCGGATAAGATAGTGCTGCTTTGGTTGCTGATTTCATACGAATCGGAGAATCCGGTTATGGTGTCCATAAACCGTCCGGTGGATTCGCAAATTCGAGATCGCAGAGATGGTGTCAATCAACGAAGAAGCCTTATTGTTATCAACCAAACCGTTTGAGATCGTGGAGAGCCGCACGGCGGATAAGGTAACCTATTCACGAGTCTACAGTAGAGAGCCAAAGTCAACGAGAGAGAGATAAAGAAGTGGCGGTGAGATGTGAAGCGTTGACGGTTCGATGATGAGTACCGGTAAATTTCCCAAAAGAGGCGCACGAACATATATATAAGACGAGTTTTTGGTATATTTGTAGAGCCTTTGCTTAACCGATTAATAACCGATGGTGTGTTTTTTGAATTAAACCTTTCTTAATGGTTCTTCTAAAGGCCCTCAATAACAAAATGGCCCGTTAAAAGTCCAGTTCCCATAAGCCATTGAAATGCTTTCTCAGGAGGGTCCGTCCTGACCCATACTAATTGAAACATTCGTAACAGGCTCTTAAATTTTTGAAAAAAATTATATACACTTAAGTATAAACAAAATTTTTATGTCCCCAAATTTGTTAAAAAAATTTAGTTGAAATCTATCATAAATCTCAAGGCCCACCTTGTACTTTCTATACAGTATCTTGAAGTGTCAAAATAAACAAACCATTGCTTATTAGCCATGATTATCTGCCATAGAGTATGCTTAGAGAACTTCTAATGGGAAGTTCTCAAAATACATATACGTATATATTTATATTACTATTTAATTATAGGGTTTTTAATTTTATAGAAAAGTCAACCTAAAGCATTTATATAAAAAAAATTTGGATTAAGTTTTCCGTAAAATTAAAATCCTAAAATTAATATAAATATATATATAAAGTTCTCAAAATACATATACGTATATATTTATATTACTATTTAATTATAGGGTTTTTAATTTTATGGAAAAGTCAACCTAAAGTATTTATATAAAAAAAATTTGGATTAAGTTTTCCGTAAAATTAAAATCCTAAAATTAATATATATATATATATATATATATATATATATATATATATATATATATATATATATATATATATATATATATATATTTTGAGAACTCGAATTAAAAACTTATATTGGGATTGTTCTTAGACCTTTAGGATTGCTAAAAAAGTCAATATATTAAGATTTGACTTTCTGGAGAATCGGATTGAGAAGAAACATGAAGAGATGATGAAGTTTTAACATAGGAAATAATATAACCTGGCCTAAGCATACATGAATGGTATGATTGAAACCAGTGTGCTAAAAATTAGTCTAGTCGGCAAATAGGGTAGGAGCGAAACAAAAAATCGGTCAAGACACCTTCGTAAACAATAATTCTCTATAAAATGCCTAGCCGCTGCCTTACAATTTTTTATAGCATCGATTGACACACACTGATTCCTAGTTAGTAAAATTTGATCATTTCAACTTAATGATTCTTTGGGGGGGGGGAAGTAAAGAGTTGAAATAAAACAATCTGTTAATGGAAACAAGAGTATATTGCATATCAAATGAGTCGAATAGTTATTTAATTACTAGTTCTCTCATCTATAAATTTTTATTATATTTACTATAAAATGATTGATTCATTGAACTTGAGGTCTCTTGGATATTCTCTCTGCTGCCCATCATCGAGAAGGACCAGAAGCAACATTCACAATTTCCATTTGCAACAACATACCATCATTACAAATTGTCCATAGGATAAATCACAAGTGGCATAAAACGTATGGAATTGATTAAATATTTTGTATTGTAACATTTTGTTGCCAACCAATAATATATTACTTATTTGAGATATTAGGATTCAAGAAAAACAGAAGAGGATAAAAAAAAGTTTAAAGACAAGATATTTACGGATTTAAAGGGCATCTTTGTCAGTACAATGAACATTTTCATCTCACTCACCTCTGCCGCCACCCAACTAATACATCTCAGAACATACACGTCACCCTATCTCGTTCCCCAAACTGAGCTTTTGAGTACGTGTCACTCATCACGAGGTTAGCCGTTAAATGTCGAACCATTATTATTTGAGAAATACAGTTTAGTAAAATAGTAAATTTTATTAAATAAAATAAATATATATTTATATTTTAGAGTTGAAATTTAAAATTTTCAAAATAAATATATTTTTTTTTTATTTTAAGACTATTTTATGGAAAAAACTTTTAAAAAATTATTCGAAAGAATTAACTTTTTTTTTCTTTTTTCATAAAATTTTATATTGAAAAAATAATAAAATGTCATATATATATGTTTTATAAAAAAATGTCCTCGCCAATACAGAGTAATTATGGTCCCCATGACCTGGTAAATGGACTTTTAAATGAATTAATATTCATTATTATAGGTTTTGTTTTTAACTTGATACACAAATTATTGATCCTTTGTTCAATGTTGTTGGTTTTAAGATTGACCAAAAATAGTATTCTCTCCGTTTCATAGTGTATTATAAAATAAATATTATTTTTAATTTTTGATATAAAATTTATTAATTTTATATTATAATTTCTGTTAATTGAAAATAGATGTATAGATAATTATGTTTTAATATAGAAAATATGTAAAATTAATTGTTTTCTTAATTTTTGCGTAAAAAACTAAAATGACATTTAATATGAAACATACATAATATAATTTTTAATAATTGGATGTATTAAATAATTGATAACAATTTAGATATTTTGCAGGTGGTCTTCCATTTTTTCAGAATACTACAAAATATCCAATTATATTCTTATCTTATTAATATAAATAGAATATTATTCTTACACTGAAAATGCCAGAATTTAAATTATTATTTTGTATACGATATTTGGATTTTTTTTGGTCCAATAGTTAGAAGTTACAGTAATTTCGGATTAAAATTGTGTTTATGACAACTAAATATATTGTAAACTACAAGTCTTAAATCAGAAGATGACAAAATGTCTATTAGAGAAATGCATCTAATAAGAACAGATAAAATTCATTAAAACGATGATAACATTGACAAAAAAAACTAAAATATTTAGGAATAAAGAAATTAAAAAGCCAACAGTGTCTTTCATGGGTTTATATTTTCAAGAACGAAACATCTCCCCTTATTACAAAAAGTAAAATAATACCTGACTTTTAGGATAATGTATAAAATATAAGAAAAATATATATCAATTTAAAATAACATAATAAATAGTAACAGATTTGAAGGGATTGTTACCAAGTTCCTCTTTGGTTCCTTCTTTCTCTAATTTATTTATCTGTGAAGAAGGCACATGGAAGTTTTAGAAGAAGAAAATAAGAGTCTTCTTTTCAACTCTTTTAAGTAGTTGAATCTATTAGTTAAAATTAACTGAAGAGAGATCACATAATCTTTAAGAGGTTGTAACGAGTTACCCACATTACAGGTACTTACATCTTTGTTTGCTTTTGCTGTGTGGTGAATTTTTTTCCCGGGAAAATCTTTGTATCTCTCTAAGGGTTTCATGTGGTAGTTAAGGTTCTGTACTTTAGGAGAGTCATGGGTTTCTTGTCTGCATAGTTTCTCATAAAGTTGTTCTCTTTAAAAACAAATAAAAAAAGTAGAGATGGAAAAAAAAAGCTTGAAGCTTTGCAACCATTGAAAGCCAAAGTCAGAGTTAAGGTTCCATCAATGGAGGAAGTATCACCGGCGGTTACTATACCATTCATGTCTTTCCCTGACACCCAGATGGAACTCGCAGGGATCATGTTGGGTAAAGGTTACTGCAACGGCCAATACTCAACTCAAGATTCCGACAACATCGATTCTAGACAGGAGACTTCATGCTCTGTTTCTGAATCTAGGAAAGTTTTGTCCTTTCGGATCAATTCTCCCAACTTCAACACGAAGAATCAATCATCATCATCAGAGATAGTGGCTGATATCGCCGAGAGATCAACGGCTCAGATGAGAGATCGACGGAGAAGAAGATGATCAGCAGAACAGAGAGTAGGACTCTGTTCGAGTTCAAGAGTATGCCTTTGTACGGTGTGACTTCCATCTGTGGAAGAAGACCGGAGATGGAAGATGCTGTCTCCACGATACCCAGATTCCTTCAGTGTCCGACCAATTCGTTGATAGATGGTCGTTTCAATCCTCAGTCCACCGCTCACTTCTTCGGTGTCTACGACGGCCACGGCGGTTCTCAGGTAAAAAGTCAATCTAGTAACTGAGAAAGTATGAGACTTTTAATTGGGATCTTGAGTTGTTGTGTTGTGTTGTGTAGGTAGCGAACTATTGCAGAGAGAGGATGCACTTGGCTTTAGCGGAGGAGATAGCCAAGGAGAAGCCGATGCTCTGCGACGGTGACACGTGGCAGGAGAAGTGGAAGAGAGCTTTGTTCAACTCGTTTCTCCGCGTTGACTCGGAGATCGAGTCAGTGGCTTCCGAGACTGTCGGGTCAACGTCGGTTGTCGCCGTCGTCTTCCCGACTCATATCTTCGTCGCGAACTGCGGCGACTCCAGAGCCGTTCTTTGTCGCGGGAAGACTGCGCTGCCTTTATCCACTGACCACAAAGTAAGCATATACAGACTCATACATATGTGTTAGTTCTTTAGCTTCATAGGTTTTTGATTCTTGTTTTGAATCCATTTGTGTGTAGCCGGATAGAGAAGATGAAGCGGCGAGGATTGAAGCCGCCGGAGGGAAAGTGATCCGGTGGAACGGGGCTCGTGTGTTCGGTGTTCTCGCCATGTCAAGATCCATTGGTAAGCTTTCTTGAAATATAAACTCTTTTTTGTTGTTCTTACAATCATGTATTGTGTGACAGGCGATAGATACTTGAAACCGTCGATCATTCCTGATCCGGAAGTGACGGCTGTGAAGAGAGTTAAAGAAGATGACTGTCTGATACTAGCGAGTGATGGTGTTTGGGATGTAATGACTGATGAGGAGGCCTGTGAGATGGCGCGGAAGCGTATTCTCTTGTGGCACAAGAAGAACATGGTGGCTGGAGATGCGTCGTTGTTCAAGGAGGAGCGAAGAGGTGAAGGAGAAGATCTGGCGGCAAGGTCTGCGGCTGAGTACTTGTCAAAGCTGGCTTTACAGAGAGGAAGCAAAGACAATATAACTGTGGTGGTGGTTGATTTGAAGCCTCAGAGGAAACTCAAGATCAAAGCCTTGAACTGAGACAGAGGGTCCTTTTTTCTGTTTTTTATCAATGAATATAGGTCTCTCAAAGAAACAAATGATAATTTTTAAACGAACATGTTATAGTCATGTGAGATAATTAGTAGTAGCTTAAAGTGTTAAGAAGCTCTTTGTCTTAACGTCCTAAAGCCCCTTGTATTTTTCCTCCCGGGCTAATTGTAATATGGTTACATCTTAGTATCATCTGTTCTATCCAAATAATTTTCAATATTTTGCATATGAAAAAGGAAAAATATTTACTCCCTATCCAAATAATTCTCTCATAAGTCATATCATTTCAGAACATCTCTTCTAGTGCATAAAAAGAAAAAAAGAACTTGGCCGTAAAAGGGTTGTTCAAACTCGGTTCTAGCTGTTAGCAAGTGAAGGAATTCAAGATCATGTGTTGGTGAAGTAAGACGAGAGGTTCGCATCCGAACCTTCAAAGATGTTAACGAACTTGTCTTCCTAAATCACAAGTCTTCCTTAATGATTATACCAGTCTTTATGATTAATAGTCTTCTGGTTGTTATATCGTCTTTATTAAATCAATTTGCATTGTTTATGATACTAATTTAAATTAAGCAAACAAGCTAGTAGTCTAGTACTATATATACATTTAAATCGTCATGATAATTAGATAAACACCAAATGGAAGAAATCAAACAAAAAGAAGAAGTTAAACGTGAAGTGTTGGCAAGTGATATCGAGTTGGACGTACTTTAATATTTGTTGTATCTATTACGTAATTATTAGAAGAGGTTTTAATTTGAGAAAACAATAACACGTTAAGTAGCTAAAATAGCAATATATGAGATGGTGAATACATACCTAAACCAACAACTAACATAATATGATTAAAGATAATCAAGAATAAATATTGCTTATGGATTATAATAGTCTTGGGCATTCGATTCCGGTTCTAGTTCGATTCTTTGGTTTTTTAGTTCTAGAGATTTAGGATCCATTCATGTATTTATAATATTCGATTCGGTTCCAGTTCAATTCTGATTTATTTGGTTAATTCAAATTAAAATTCATAGAATTCTGATTTTTGATTTTTCAAATTAAAAATTAGATATTTTTGGATCTTTGAATAAAAATTCAATAATTCGGATAAAATTATTATGATAGTTTATTTTGGAAATATTTCATTTATAAATAATATTTTAAATTATTTGATTATTTTAAAAATATAGTTAATATTTATAAATATATAAATAATATTATAGAAATTTAGGTATTTATCGGTTTAGTTTAATTTTGGTTTGGTTTTGTTTTTTGTTTTTTTATTTTTTTTGGTCTTAGAGATATACGAAGGAGTAATTGATAGAAATAGAATCCAAACCCAACCGAGCTTCATTCTTTTTTTGATTTGTTTTTTTTTTGTTTTAGATATATGTGCTGATAGATTAAAATACTCTTCAAAAAGAGGGTTTATTAAATAAAAAATTTGAGAGAATTCAAGATTTGAGTAAATAAAAAGAATCTGAAATTTATGTAAATCCTAAAAAAAATTATCACAAGTTTTATGGGTTTTTGAGAAATTTCAAAATTTTTAAAAAAATCTTTTAAATTTAAATATTTAATTTAAATAGTATTGTTTTCTTATATTACTAGAATTTGATATTATTATCATTTTAATGAAATGTATAAATATATAAAGTTTTTAAAGTTAACTTTCCAAATAATTTTTATTTTTATTTTATTTCAAACAGTTTAATTTTTTTTAAAGATGTGAAGAATTTTTTTTATTTCTTAGAAATTTTTTGAATACTATCCTAGAAGATAGTATTTTAATTTGTTATTTTGCACTATAAAATATCATCCAAACCTAATAAATCTTATTTGATAAATTTTATTAACAAAATCTATATTTTCTAATAATCTGGAATTTAGAAAAACTTATAAAAATGACTAATGTAATAAAATTAATTTTTATATAGTATTTATAAATAATAAATACAATAAGAGGGGATCGAAGAAAAAAATTAAAATAATCTCAAATCTTTATCTAATAACCCCCTAAGAAAAGCGATTACTTTTTGGTTAGGCAAATAAAAGGTCTCTCCTTTGAGTCTGACCTCAGACTTGGATTCTTCTGCTCTCTCCGCATTTAACGCTTACGAAGTTGAAGAAGCAGCAGCAGCCGAAGAAGAAGACGACGACGCCTCTCTCCTTTCGTTTAGGTTACTTGATTCGAATTGAGTCATTTGGTAGATTTCTAGTATTACTTCTTTTCAGTTACAGAGAATACTCTGATCCGTACTCTAGCTGTGTGTTTCATGGTGTTTGATTAATCGATTGATCTGTGTGTTTTTGAGCCTTTGTTGGATTGAAAACGATCTTCAGGGGGGTGTAATTCATATTGTTACTGTTTTTTGTTGAAGGCTAATTTGAAGATCTTGTGGCTCACACAACACACAAGCTAAGAGTTTGACATTCATCGAGGCTCTTTTTACTGAAGAACATATGGCAGAAAGTAATGAATCTTCTTCCCTTTATGATGATCTTAATCATCTAAAGCTAGACGCTTTTGGGGGTTCTTGTTAGCAGAGTAGAGAGGAGAGGATCATAGATTTATCATCCAAATCTTCGGAACAAAGTAGTTAAATTTATTGCGTATATGATTTCTGAGAACATGAGCATGGCCTTGAGATGGAACAGCGTTGACTCTATCAAAAGCTTTTATTAGAAGAACCAAACAAGAAGTAAAGGCATAAGATTTTCTTACGGTAGTTAGTGACTCAGTCTCTGTTATTTGCTGAAGATTAAACCAAGAGAATTGGTTAACCCATTACTGATACTGCCTGGATTGTGTTAGTTAAGCTCTTTGGAAGATTGTAGACTCATAATCTTGTCCTAGTATTTACTTTCAAGTGATGAGTTTAGAACAGTTTGGATTAATCTTTTATATTTAGTAGATGTAAAAGAGCGTGGTGATGGAAGTGCAGAGCTGGTAAAATCCGTTGGTGATAAGCACGCCAGTGTTATGAGACCAGCTGCTAGATACTACTCTGCTATTAAAGGTACCATCACCATTCAACACTAGCTCTTTCTCATTGCATTAAGAATTTCTTTCCAAAATGTAAAACCTTTAAGCCTGTTCAAGCGTGGAACTCATTAAATTTGATTCTTTGTGAGCTAAGAAACATTGGGGTTTGTATGATAGATGCTATGGTTTGTGGGAAAGGAAGATATACGCTTGTTAAAGATGTGGATGATGTAGAAAATGGAGCGTATGACAAGCCTCTCCCATGCTTTGGTTGTGGAATCGGATGGTTCTCGTGAGTAGAGTTTTTTGGAGTTAATTCCTCTTAGCTACTCTATACCCTCCCGTTATATTTACCTGCTGCTATCTCTCTTTTTACAGCTTCCTCCTGGGTTTTGTGTTCCCTTTCTTGTGGTACTATGCAACATTTCTCTATTTCGGGAACTACTACCGCAAGGATCCTAGAGAAAGAGCTGGTCTTGCTGCTTCCGCAATCACTGTAATGACTCTCTCTCTCTCTCTTGGCTACTTGAGCTTCATGTTGATGAAATCTTGTGATGTTGCAGGCGATGGGATTCTCCCTCTTGCTACTGGTGATTCTTGTTTTCAGATGGTTTTAAAAGGCTTCTTCTTACTTATACACCACACTCTTCAGCTATATATGTATAATCTTGGCCCCGTCCTTGTTTAGGGACTATAGAGGAGGGACTTAGATATTTGTCTGTACATTCAATATATAAACCAAAAACACAGATGTTATACCTCGTCTTTACTTGAACTCTGTATCATTGTCACAATCTACAATTTGTGTATAAGAGAACATTAAAAATAAAAATAAAGGAATAAATGGTTGTTTCTTTTCTTGAGCTGATGAATGTTTTTTACCTTTGGTTTTGAACCGGTTAAGTAACAAACCACCAGATGTGAACTGGTAGAGCAAACCGAGTAGAAATTGGAATTACACAATGGTATTATAGCAAAGTCTTTAACCAAGTAAAAATGGCAAGTTGCGCGCGAAGGGCTCGCGTCAAGACTGTTACTAATCTCCTGATTGGCCCAAATAATAAAAAAAAAAAACAGTTCCACTGTACGTTCGGTCGCTGTTGTTTCAAAGAAGAGACAAAAAAGATGAACAAAAAAATTGGGAGGATGAAGCCGACGGGAACTCCGTCTCTAGCGTGGTCAACCGTCGTCGTTGTAGCCTCATTGCTCGCCGGAGCCTCCGTTGTACACAATTTATACAAGCCGGATCTCGTAAGTTGCATTCTTTTACAATGCATGTAAGATGTTCGATGTAATGTCGAGATGATCTGATAATCATTTCTCTTTCTTGTTTTTAACCGTCGTTGCAGACATTACCGCAGATTGAAAGTGATGAAGCAGACAAGAAGGAAGAATCTGGAAACAAAGATTAGAATCTTTCTTCTTGTGGTTTCTGGTTAGTTACATGTCTGTTTTTTTTATACTTCCAAACTCCTTTGGGTTCGGGAGTTATGTACTTGAGACTTTTTTTTTCTGTTATGTAATGAATAAGTCCACACAGTGGTCAACTACTTTGTGATCCATCCAAGTGTATGTGATTGCAACTTTGCAAGTTTACATGGCTAATTGGCGATTCCTCAACACTGTCTAGTACATATTTGTATACACAATAGAGATTAGGCTAACAAACCTTGAGAGTTCCATTATGGCAACGTTAAAATCTATTAATCAATACCAATATACCATACAAAATCTAAACGTACAGGATAAAGAGAAAACATGAAACTGTTCTTATTTGACAGTGACCAGGATCTGTTGTGTAAAACAAATCGAAATTTGATCGAAACACAAAAAAGGCACCTAGATTTACCTTAGGCACATTCAACTACATTGGCTCTCTAGCATTCTTTTTAACCACGAAACAACACAGCAAAACGAGTCATATAATATAACCGTTGTAGCCATTAACATCGGAAGCTGGTCTATATTCCGTATCAAAGTTTGCCCAGTCATCGAAGGCGTGTAGCTCGAAGGACCAGCCAGCTGAGAGTGTGATGCCGGTCTGTACTGCACCGTCTCTGCGCCCATGTAGCTGCTAGAAAGTGGCTCTTGACGGTTGCTCAGATGAGGCGGATATACAGCAGGTACATAGCCAGAGCATATCCCCCTGAAACCGAAACAGGTTCCTTGTGATTGCTGATGAACTCCTGCACACGTTAATAACAAAAATGTATGTATATTTAAGTGTAATCTTTATCATTTTCGAAAAATGTATAATTACATGAAATGCGTTCTTACTTGAATTAGTTGCTGAGCAGTTTTCACTTGAGAAGAGGTGCCTTTGGATTCCACTGTGATTTCATCAGAATGGTTATGGTAGCTCCGCTTCTTCCGCGAATGTAGGCTATATTAGCTCCTTCTAAACCAATAATATCCTCCGCATAGGAGAACGGTATTAGCATCGTATGAGATATACCTGGTAAGAAAACGCATTAAACACTCAATTTAAAAAGACATTCAATAGTATCAAAGTCAGTAGTAAGGGAGTGGAATAGGCCAGTAAGGGTGTTAATCAAGTGGAGCTTAGCAGAACGGAACCCTAAGGTAGTGGTACGTAAGGCTGCGATATTGTGAACACTATAGCTAGTGCCCACATAATATATGGAGTAGGGGAGGTCCAAGATCTCCAATGCCTTGTGATCTTTTTTACCCGGGGTTTAAACCCTTAGATGAGGAGTGTATGAGATTTATAAGGGTTACCGTATTGTTGGAATCGAATTGAACAAATATCATGCATGGATAGTAAATTCCATTAAAATAGAATAAATGAAATTGCAAAGACACCAAAAACATTAATGAAGCCATCTTTAATTAATGAAGTGAAGCTAGAGAAAAACTGGAGCAGGCCAGTAAGGGAATTCAGTTCTCTTCACTGGAAACTCATCTTCTTCGTTGTAGAAAGTAGTGCAAGTTTTGGTGGTGAGATCATAAACACCAAAGTTACGACCCACAAAATAGATGCAGTTAGGCTTGAGTCCAGGTGACGAGCTTGCCGGGACGCAGAAAGCCTGGCTATGTCCAAGAAACATGCAAACATCTCCAATATCTTCTGTGTAGATCATTGTCTTACCACTGTAATCCGATTGCTCCCCCGCCCTAAACACCACGAACTTTTTTGTTACATTCTCTAATTTTGACACTGCGTCTTCATCGTCCGTGTCTGAGTCTATCCACAACTTTGAGTCCTCACCATACCTGCAAAGACATGATATATGATTCAACCCATGCACCAACGAGTTTTTGAATAACAACTTTGTATATATGTTATAGAACTAAAAAAATCTATACCACTTGACAAGGAAAAGTTGTCCGGTCGGTGACTCCACAAGGTGGTCTGTTCTTGAAAATGAACTCAACTTCGCAACCTCCTCAAACACCGAGTCTGGAAAATTGTCAAACTTCATGTCCACGAAGTCGAGTTTTTCTTGCTCCTCATCCAAATAGCACAAGTAATTGCCTCCTAGGCTAGGAATGTAGAACCTTCCCTCGTTTCTGTAGAACATGAGGCTCGACATAGGGTTGATAGACCCAGGCACTTTTTTTATGTCTATCCATTTACTGCTCCCGAAAGGCCTACATAGACTCAAACGAGATCCCCATAACTTGACACACACTAACCAATCTTTTTCTCGGGTAGGTAAAGAGGACATGGCCAGGCTTTGGACTTTTGAACCGCGTGGTAGAGGAGGTAGATGAGCCGACACGTTTTCGTAATGGATAGCTGGACCTTTGTACGTAAGTTCGTACTTCAAACCATTACGTGAGAATCCGACCGTCATTGCATCACAGACGTTCTTCATCACTTTCTTGTCGGCAAGGAAGATTTTATTTTCCTTGCGGCAACTTGAGTACGTTTTTTTAATCCCACCATTCGTGGATTTTGGATTCTTAAGGATGTGGTCGACCAACACAAACGGGCAGGGTTGATCAGATGTGAACAGACGAACGTTTGTGTGTCTCTACAATAATACACATGTTGAAGTAGTCAGATACAATTATATTAAAAAGTTGCAAGAATTATTATTATTATTATTATTACTAGAGTTTTTTTCCCACTTTCTAGTTTCTACCACACTACATTTTCGATATTTGACCATATTCACATTTAACTCGACTATCTAGATGTGTTTTTTTTCTCGAAAAAAATTCACCGAAAACAAAAATAAAAAATATGCAGATGGCATACTTGTGATTACAACCTAGGGTTTAGGGTTTCCGAACCTAGAGTTCAGGAACTAAAGTTTGGCAACCCTAAGATTAGGGTTTCCAAACCTAGGGTTAGGGTTCCTGAAACTGGGTTTAGGATTTCAGGTTTAGGGTCTAGAGTTTGGAAACCCTAGGGTTAGGTTTCTAAACCTAGGGTTTAGGGTTTATGGTTTTAAAACCCTAGGGTTTAGAAATCCTAGTATTTAAGGTTAGGGTTCAGGGTTGAAAAACCCTAGGGTTAGGGTTAAAACCCTAGGGTTTAGGGTTAAAACCCTAGAGTTAGGATTTAGGGTTAAAAACTTTAGGGTTAGGGTTTAGGGTTAAAACCTTAATGTTAGGTTTTAGGGTTAAAAACCCTAAGATTAGGGTTTAGGGTTTAGGGTTCAGAAACCCTAGTAAAAAACTTAGTGTTTAGGGTTAGGGTTAAAAAACCTAGGGTTAGGGTTTAGGGTTAAAACCCTAGGGTTTAGGGTGAAAAACCCTAGGGTTAGGGTTTAGGGTTACAACCCTAAGATTAAGGTTTAGGGTTAGGGTTTAGGGTTTAGGGTTTAGGGTTAAAACCCTAATGTTAGGTTTTAGGGTTTAGGGTTAAAAACCCTAAGATTAGGGTTTAGGGTTTAGGATTCAGAAACCCTAGTAAAAAACTTAGTGTTTAGGGCTTAGGGTTAAAAACCCTAGTGTTTAGGATTTTAAAACCTTAGGGTTTAGGATTTATAGTTAAAAACCCTAGGGTTTAACCCTAGGGTTTAGGGTTTAACCCTAGGGTTTAGGGTTTAACCCTAGGGTTTAGGGTTTAGTGTTAAAAAACCTAGGGTGTTTCCAAACCTAGCACTCTGTTTTTTTTTTCAACCTCGAAACAGCACACAGAGCAAAACGATTCATAAACTATAACTACTATAGCCATAAACATCGGAAGCTGGTCTATATTCCGTATCATAAGTTTGCCCAGTCATCGAAGGCGTGTAGCTCGAAGGACCAGCCAGCTGAGAGTATGATGTTGGTCTTTACTGCACCGTCTCTGCGCCCATGTAGGTACTCGAGACCGGCTCTTGACGGTTGCTCAGCTGTGGCGGATATACAGCAGGTACATAGCCGGTGTCGACTCTAGCATAACCCCCTGTAACCGAAACAGGACGGTGTTAGCATCGTATGAGATACCTGGTAAGAAAAGGCATTAACAGAAACGTCTT
The DNA here is from genome assembly GCA_905132885.1 of Moricandia moricandioides. Taxonomy (NCBI): domain Eukaryota; kingdom Viridiplantae; phylum Streptophyta; class Magnoliopsida; order Brassicales; family Brassicaceae; genus Moricandia; species Moricandia moricandioides. Next base: position 18,781 of record CAJHQQ010003237.1, on the reverse strand, counting down.
TACTAGTTCAAAGGTATAAAGCTTAGAAGCGATAAGATGAAAGCCACTAGTAGAAGAGTAATCATAAGTAAGAACGTGAAACATTTTGAGAAGACTGATGCTGTATCCAATGGAAACTAGGAACCGAGTACAGGATCCTGATTGTAGATAGAAGGCTGAAGACGTGACTCCAAAAACAGAGGTTCCCTCCGTGCTAATAGGGATAAATCAGACTTGACTGGTTTTCAGCTAACGGTTCTTCCTGACGAACTTGGGAGACTCTAGTTAAGTAGTAAGATAAAAAAAAAGATTAGATAACTTAGAAAGAACAAAAAGTGAGAGAGAGACGGCAGGAACTAGTTGTTTCAGAAAACTAAAAGCTTACTTGCTTCTTGAAGAGAGGAACCACAGAATGGTCGACTAGAAATTTCCTCAGGTGGCGAACCAGAGTTCTCTACTATAGATATAATAGAGGAACCTTGTTTCCCAACTAATAAACGCACTGAAGACACGGCACTTCCAGCGTTTTGAACATCATCCTCATCGTTATCAGGCAACCCGTCTCACGACTGCTTCCATTGCAGCCTCTGCCTCTTCATTTTCAAAATACACGAACGGATCTTAAACCTTTAGAACCCAACCCGAACTAAAAACCGAATGTCCAGGACTAATGGAGAGCAATGAAACAAGCTCTATTATATCAAATCTCTTCATTTTATTTATTAATTATTACAGATGGTCAGAGAGTAGGAACCAAAAGCATCAAGTAGTAGGTGAACCAACCAAAGAATACACCACAAGTACTCAATTTTAAAATACATTCATTCAGTAGTAAGGGTGTTAATATAGTAGAGCTTAGCAGAACGGAAGCTTAAGGTAGTGGTGCGTAAGGCTGCGATATTGTGAACGCTATAGCTAGTGCCCACATAATATATGGAGCAGGGGAGGTCCAAGATCTCCAATGCCTTTGTGATCATGTGGGTATTTTAGATGAGAGGAGTGTATGAGATTTATAAGGTTACCTTATTGTTGGAATCGAATTGAACAAATATGATAGTAAATTCCATTAAATAGAACATTGGATATAAATGAAAGCAAAGACAACTATAACATTAATGAAGCAAACAAAACCATATTAAGTGAAGCTAGAGAGAAACTGGAGCAGGCCAGTAAGGGAATTCAGTTCTCTTCACTGGAAAGTCATCTTCTTCGTTGTAGAAAGTAGTGCAAGTTTTGGTGGTGAGATCATAAACACCAAAGTTACGACCCACAAAATAGATGCAGTTAGGCTTGAGTCCAGGAGACGAGCTTGCCGGGACGCAGAAAGCCTGGCTATGTCCAAGAAACATGCAAACATCTCCAATATCTTCTGTGTAGATCATTGTCTTACCACTGTAATCCGATTGCTCCCCCGCCCTAAACACCACGAACTTTTTTGTTACATTCTCTAATTTTGACACTGCGTCTTCATCGTCCGTGTCTGAGTCTATCCACAACTTTGAGTCCTCACAATACCTGCAAAGACATGATATATGATTCAACCCACCAACAAGTTTTGAATAACAACTTTGTATATATGTTACAGAACTAAAAAAATCTATACCACTTGACAAGGAAAAGTTGTCCGGTCGGTGACTCCACAAGGTGGTCTGTTCTTGAAAATGAACTCAACTTCGCAACCTCCTCAAACACCGAGTCTGGAAAATTGTCAAACTTCATGTCCATGAAGTCGAGTTTTTCTTGCTCCTCATCCAAATAGCACAAGTAATTGCCTCCTAGGCTAGGAATGTAGAACCTTCCCTCGTTTCTGTAGAACATGAGGCTCGACATAGGGTTTGATAGACCCAGGCACTTTTTTTATGTCTATCCATTTACTGCTCCCGAAAGGCCTACATAGACTCAAACGAGATCCCCATAACTTGACACACACTAACCAATCTTTTTCTCGGGTAGGTAAAGAGGACATGGCAAGGCTTTGGACTTTTGAACCGCGTGGCAGAGGAGGTAGATGAACCGACACGTTTTCGTAATGGATAGCTGGACCTTTGTACGTAAGTTCGTACTTCAAACCATTACGTGAGAATCCGACCGTCATTGCATCACAGACGTTCTTCATCACTTTCTTGTCGGCAAGGAAGATTTTATTTTCCTTGCGGCAACTTGAGTACGTTTTTTTAATCCCACCATTCGTGGATTTTGGATTCTGAAGGATGTGGTCGACCAACACAAACGGGCAGGGTTGATCAGATGTGAACAGACGAACGTTTGTGTGTCTCTACAATAATACACATGTTGAAGTCGTCAGAGACAATTATATTAAAAATTTGCAAGAAAAAACCTAATTATTATTATATATTTTCATAGCTAAAATGTAAGCTTACGAGGAATTTTCTGGAGACTGAGGGCTTGAGTAGTCGATTTATAATAATATGAGACATTTTTGAAACCCTAAACTGTAAGCTGTTCATCTTCATAATACTTAATATATACAGAGTACGCCTTGGACAACAAGTACACGCAAACTATGAATATTTAGAGAATAAGTTATTTAAGGAAATAAGTTATCACCTTGTAAAGAAATAAATGATAAATCGCATACATTCAATTAATGTTTTCTTGAGTGACAAGTATCTTTATTTATTTTCTTTCATTTTACGATTTGCAAAAATGGGTTATTAATATACTAATTCTAAAATTTGAGAGTATATTTAATCAAAAATATATACCCGTTTAGTTGAATAATAAAGTTACAAAATACAAAGGTCACTCAAGAAGCTGGACCGCACCGATCATGTGATCATGACTCCAGCAGCTGGTCCAGTGAGCCGAACCTTAACCATCGATCTAAACCTTTCATTTTGTGGCCTTGAATTTTCAATTTAACAATTAAATAATTCCACAAACACTCACAAGAACTATAATACGTATTGTTAATGATTAACAAAAATCAATCCACCTTTTTACGATCAACTTGTGTCACGGATACTAAAATTACAAAAGTAATGACTGGTAAAGTCTTGTTTTGGACCCTGACTACATATATAAGGTATACTTTGCATGACTTTCTTTTTTTGGTGTCAAGCTTTCAAATCGAAGGAAGGAACCACATGCACTTGGAGTATGCCTTTCCACTCTTGTCCAGGTTTCAGTATGATCGGTTTCTCCACAGCAGCGCTTTCAACCGCAACAAAACGCCTGTAATCTTCAACTCCCAAATCAGACACGTTCTTCTCCCATGGATTCCACACCACTATTGCATTATCATAAACAAGGATCCATCATTACAAAAAAAAACAATATGTTTCTGTCTCTCTATGTGCATAAGATTAGGTATAAGAAAGTATCAAGTCTTTACCAGCATCAACTTGTCCTTCCTTGTGTACCACGATTGTCTTCTTTTTCTTGTGGTCCACGATTCTGATTTTATTTGGAGTACTTAGGTAAAGCCTGTCAAGCTATATAGAAGACTTAGCAGTGTTATAATAATAGCTTTGACATCATTAGTGAGTTAAAAGATATAGCTTACCTGGGAGTTAAAAGTTATAGCTTTGACATGATCAGTGAAACGTGTTCTGTTCTTTTGTTGGTCAAGATAATCCAAACCATGCAATCCTCTCACCTGGATTTGACTGAACACAGACAGCTGATTTTATATAGCATACTAACCACCAACAAAACATTAAACAAGAACTGCGTAATTATATGCTAGGGAAACATTTCAAGAAAATTCTAACATGTTTGAAATGATATCAAAAAAGGTTTTGAGGAAAAGTCAATGAAGAAATAAAAAAAAAATATGGGACATGAACTCCCTCTGAGTCTAGCTAGCAATCAGAAAGAGTTGGCGTGCATGAGATTACCTGATATCGGAAACAGAGAAATAGGGGTGAAGAGCAAATGTGAAGTTAAACGGCTTTACATCAGTATTCTTAACACGAGATGTCAACATCAAATCTCCTCTATGCCCTAATGCTATTCTCAGTCGATATACAAACCTGAAATGGATATATATTTGGTTACAAGCCTACTTTCTGCGAGAAGTAAATCACGTTCTATGTATATGTTGTGAAGATTCATAGGCAATGCCGACCCTGAGATTTAGGGGCCTAACGATTTGAACTCAAAAACTAATTGGCAATGAGACTTAAAATCATTTTCACTTCCGGTGTGGGATGTTCTAGCATATATTTTTACCAAAATATCTTTAAAAACGGTGTAAGAATGAGAAAGAGAGAGGTTCAAGAATCTTACTTATGAGGCCAGATCTTTAAATCATCTGCGGATGATTCTAGGATGAGGTCAACAAGAGCGGTAGAAGGAGGATGTGATGGTAAAGGAGGAGGATTAGCATCAATTGTCCAGAACCTATTTCTAACAAATCCATGTGAAGGAAGTGGACCAGTGTTACTATACTACATTTACAAAAAAAAAAAGCATTCCATTAACAAATCAAACTAAACATCATTCAGTCACAAAGTAAAAAAAAAGTACATTCGAAAGCACACATACTTGTGGAAACAATACTGGAATGCCTCCACGAATCGCTTTTGGAGGCTTGAATATAGCCTGCACAAATACATTACACATGGTCTAAGCCTATATATATATACAAAGCTGTATTGGCAAAACCAAACAAAACATTGATTTTAGGCTCCCAAAGTTTTTAGAAAAAGTTATATGAGTATATACCCTCAAAAAATAAGTCCCCAAACTTGTAAAAAAATTAGTTAATTTTTTAATAAATCGCCTATAAACCTCTAAATCTCAGGGCCGACCATGTATATATAATGATAGTGATAGTGTAAGGATGAATATGAAGAACCTTGCTACTCATAAAAAGTAGCTCCTCTCCTTTCTCATTCTTCCAAGAAGTCACTTGACCTCCATACAAGTACACCTGACATTACAAGCCACATTAAATCACCAACACCACGGATCTGGTTGTTCTGTACGATCATATAAGGAGAATACCTCGAAAGATCGGCCGTGACGATCGCGGATGATGATCTTTTCTAGACCGTTGATGCCTTTAGTCCTCTCAAAGAGACGATGCTCCCTGGCCATGGCGACTACTCCAACGAGCATAGCCCATAAGAGGATCAGATTTCCATTATTCCCCATTAACTCCTTCACTATATTCACTCACGTAAACGATACTTTTGTTGAAAACTTCTCTAAGGAACAAAAAACTCAACGAGTGCACATGCAAACAAGAACGTAACGTATGAAGCATATGACTTTTTTTTCAGTTGAACAAAGAGCGAAGATAACTACAAGTCCTTTAAAATTCATTGGTGTCCCCGTAAACTTTGTTAATATAATTTGCTGTAAAACATTTGGAAATGTATATTTTCCGTCAACAGAAAGATAACTCGATCTCTTTAGTTAAGATGGAAAATAGTGTATTTTTAGCGTTAGTTTGTGCTTTGTGACATGGAAACGACATTGCATTTTAACATCATTTATAAAAGAGTCTCTGATGTAAGTGCCAAGTTCCTCTTTCTATCATATTATACACAATGTCATGGGAATTGGTGATGAATTCACAATTACATTGAAACGAGTAATCGAAGAGTTCATGAACACATATTTTGCTTCCCGGCCCCGATAAAAATATGGGCCTAAGGTCCAAAACATCGCCAAATTTGGAAGTGCATCATTTTCCTTAACACATTATACTGTCCAAGCATGGCAATGATTCAAAGACAGATAGTAGTCAAATACGTTACAAATATTTATTAGTAACAATTTAGTTAAAAAAAAATTGTTTAAAATTTTAGGGACCTAATCATATATAAAAAATCTCTAAAATTTTTGGAGACCAAAGCTAATGTTTCCTTGACTATGTCTAGATCTGGCCTGAATGATGTTATGCCCCATTTTGGATCTCATTGGACGACTCTTTGTAGTTGAATCTCTGACGCATTTGTACATTTAAGGCTCATGATAATCATCTCCAGAGTCGTGAAGCCAACTCTAACACAACACAAAATGGAGATATTTATCCTCTAGGGGAACTTTTGTGACATTGTTTGATAACAACAAACTTAGAGAAACTATATAAGAAAATGGAAAACCCTTCTTTAATAACGTCCTTGTCTCTTTGTTTTAGATTCCATAACTGGAGAAGAAAACTCTTTGGTTTCACCAAAAAGTCTCTTCAATTTCTTTACTTCAAACCCAAAAATAGAGACAGCAGAAACTAATATAAAAAGAACAGAAACGTCTCTGACATTAACAATATTCACTTGTATGTAAGCTTTTCTTATCATATAAACAAGCCTATATTTAGAATAAGTATGTAGCAAAGACTCCATCTTTGTATGCCTTTCGATCAAAAGTGAGGTGTTTAAGCGTCACACTGGTTACAATGAGTAAGGCGCAGAAGCATTTTCAGGGGCCACGTCACCGCACATCTCTGAGGAAGCCCTTATGTGTCGTTTTGACAGTTTCAGTGATCAGCATGCTTATGATCTGTACTCACTTGTTCCCACGACATGGCAAGAGCTCTTCCTGTCATGGTCTCTATAGTTCTAGTGGCTGCGACAATGCTCTCTCAGCGTTGTTACCTCTTCATGTCAGGAAACTCACTTATAAGGAGATAACAGCTCGAGCAGTGATCAGAGACATACTTAGAACCCCTTCCTTGGTCACCAAAAACTCCAAAATAGCTTTCTTGTTCTTGACTCATGGTACTTTGCCATTTGAGTTGCTTTGGGATGAGTTCTTCAAGGTAAACCAACACCTAGACAAACTCCAACTTTAGTTACTTTTTTTTGCTTAAAGACCACTAGTGCACCCGACCACTGGTGCTTGTTGTTAACTTTAGTTACATTCTTTTCACTAAATACATTCATTGTTTGCTTGTGTTGTGAAGGGTCATGAAGGGAAGTTCTCCATTTACATCCACCCGTCCAAGGAACGGCCAGTTCACATCAGCCGTCATTTTTATGATAGGGAAGTCAATAGTGATGAGGTCACTTGGGGAAGAACTTCAACGGTTGATGCTGGGAAGAGGTTAATAGTTAATGCTCTTGAAGATCCTGACAACCAACACTTTGTTCTTCTTTCAGAGAGGTAATGGTTTCAACATGTCCCTATTTAGTTTTGTATAAATCACTGCAAGTGTGTATCTTCATGTGCAGTTGTATACCGTTGCATACTTTTGACTACACTTATAGATATTTGCTATATTCCAACGTCAGCTTCATTGAGAGGTAAACTAACCTCTAAAGTCAAGAAAAAAAAGTTTTAGTATTCACTGACATTATCTCTGTTTCTCAAGTTTTGTGGATCCTGGTCCACATGGGAGTGGTAGATACAAGGAACACATGTTACCTGAAATAACCAAGGAAGATTTTAGAAAGGGTGCTCAGGTAAAGATAAAGTGTTTATTAATCTTTAGGAGCTTGTCTTGATTCAGTATGTTGCTACTACCTTTTGTGGTGTAATATTTTGTGTACCCTTCTGACCAGTGGTTCACAATGAAGCGACAACACGCGGTTATAGTGATGGCAGATACTCTATACTACTCAAAGTTCCAAAAGTATTGTGGAATAAGTAAGCCTGGGAAAGAGGCTGAGAAGAACTGTACTGCAGATGAACATTACTTGCCAACCTTCTTTAGTGTGAGGATATGTTAACACACACCTTTTTTTGATGATGAAACATATCTTGTTTATATTGCTGGATCTTCTTTTCAGAAAATTGATCCCATGGGGATCTCGAACTGGTCAGTTACCTATGTTGATTGGTCTAAACGAAGGAGGCATCCAAAGACTTACAGAGCACATGAGGTTTCATTAGAATTTTTGAAAGATGTCTCGGTATGTTTTGGAATACAATCTCTTGAAAATTGTCACTAGTCTAGTAGCATCTTATTCTCTACTCTTTTATCGTTTCTTGATTCTGCAGTCCGAGGAAACGAGTGTGCATGTCACAAGTTTGGGAGAGGTATGCTCTCGTAGCTTCTATGCTCTTTCTAAATCTCTCTTTACTTAAAACTTTTACTTGTGGTTTTGAAGCATGGAGATGAGCTGCATTGGCCTTGTACATGGAACGGGATTACACGGCCTTGTTATCTGTTTGCAAGAAAGTTTCATCCCGATGCTCTCGACACATTGGTCAACCTCTTCCCAAACTACACAAGCACAGTTGTCTGAGAGATAGGATTCTTGAGCCGCAAGTATTCTCTTTTTTTTTGTTTGAAGATGTACTTTGAACTGAATACTTATTTTCTTATGATGTTTGATGTTTCATCACCATAACTAAGGTAGTTAACAAGAAAGGAGATAACCATATATTGAATTAAGATCATTTAATTAGTTTTATTTCAGATGAAACTTTTTTTATTAGGCATGCTTCAAATAATTTTAAAATTTCAACTACTCTTTCCGTTTTATATTAAGTGTCGTTGTAGAAAAAAAATTTAGATACAAAACAAGTGTCAGTTTTCGACTTTTGATGCAAAATGTATTAACTTTCTAGTGCAATTTTTTTATTGGTTGAAATATAATTATGTGTATAGATAATTATGTTTTTATATAAAAGATATACAAATTAATTATTTTCTTATTCCGCGTGTAAACAAAGTTCTCAATATGAAATTAATTCTTATTTTCCAACTACTTTGAATCGGTGGATAAATACATCAGACGTGAAACATATTATCCTTGCAATATGTTGTATTTGGGCATTAATAACCGTAATTAAATGCAATTACAACCTTGAAGTCATGAACAAAATCACGTATAAAGATGCAGACGTATTCAATATCACAAACCCCACAACACACATCTATTTCTAGCAAAATACACAATACATCCACCAAAAATTCTTTAAAAAAAAAGTCATAACTTCTAAAAATAAGATGAATGATCAATCAATAGGGTTTCTGACCGATGTAGTTACCAGGAGGATCATAGTTACAAGTCATGAAGATCCCACCATTGTCGCACACCACACGTGCGCACCCGATCCTCCTCGTGTTCTTCCACACAAGCTGTGTGTAATGCCCACACATCTGCCCATCGTCGCACGAGTTGGAACCATAATGATAAAACCTCTTCTCGCTGGCCCACGCGACCACCGCGTCGGCAGGTGACCAGTTGGCTCCGTATCCCCAGAAGATGTTCTCGCCGAGAGTAAACTCTCCGTCTTGGAAAGAGTGTTGCAAAGCACAATCTGAACGTCTTTGATTAGCCCAGTTTTGAGCGTAGTTCTGGAGTGTTTGGTCCCATATCAAAGGAGGTTCGAATCTTGCGGCACGGACCAAGTTGTGTCGGAACAAGAACTGTAACGAGTCGTGGTCACATCCAGGGCATACACTCCTACATATTTCGAATATTTGACCGAGTGTTGCAGCTTTGGTCGTTGATATTGTAACGATGAGATTAATGGCACCTAAGACTAATATTACTCGTAAAAAGGATGAGTGTTCATCATCCTTTTTTTTATCGAGATTTTTTATTGTCTTTTGGGTGCTAATGGTTTTCATGAGGAGTATGGTATTTAAATATAGAGCGAGAAAAAGGAATAACATCAAATGTATGGATATAAACTTTGGCTATTTTTACCGGCTCTATCTATAATTTTAACCGTGTAACTTGCATTACAAATGTGATCATTGTAAATTTGGCAGATTGCAAATTTGAGAAAGAAAAAAAGGTGCTTGAGGATATGGTTGTATTATTGGAGGGATGATATGATTGTGTTATGTATGTGTTGTCCCCGTGAATGCTAATGTTGTCTGTATTAGATAGGCTTATTTGGGAAGATAGTGTGGTCGTTACTGGAACACTCCAATAAGTCAACATGCCAGCCCATTTTGGCACTCACAAGTCACTATACATTATTTCAATCAAATCTATATGAATCTACACTCCTATATTTGTGTGTTTATACTTTATAATTTAAATGGCGCTATATTTTGTACGTTAGCTTCTCTTTTTTTTTTTCCTTGATTGCTGTTCACTCTATCTATCACACATTTCACCACTGATTGTATAGATGTCTTTCTTAACTTTTTTAAATTAAATGTTAAGAAACAGTTTATTATATTCAACCGAACTATACATTAATCATGTCCTAAGAAACTTGATAAACAAACAAGATGTTACTATGTTTCTTGAGATGCCAAGTTTTTTTAGGTTTCCACTTAATTTACGTCACATATATACACTCCCTCATCTTGGAGCACTTATGTCCCTTTAGTTTGAGTCATGAATCAAGAAGCAACCAGATTTATTCGCATACTATCATACTATCAAGATTGGCAAGAATGTGTTGACTAGTCTACACTAATAGTTTAGAAAGACAAACAGTAAAATTAATAGAACAAGTTTAAGAGGTTGGGGGTATACATGTGCATTATCTGTTTCTGAAATTATTCTGAAAGTTTAATTCATGTTGTCAAAACTAATGTAGGTGTCACTTCTCACTTTCAATGACAGACTTCTCAACACACTCGGAGCCGGTCATGGGTTAAAGCCAATGAATCAAGAGCTTAGGACGCCAAGTGATATCAAAATAACTGGGGCATCAAAAGCTGAAATGTTACTTTGGTATAGTGGTCTGAAAGCTTGTAAAGGAGGTGATGTGTTAGATATATTTAAGGGGCAGTAATTTTCTAAATACTGTGAACCTCTTACACCCATTGATCTCTTACATAATCCTATTTACTTTTTTAACCTCTACCAAATACTGTGAAAACCGTGAACTATATATAAATTAAATCACATCAACCAATTAAAAATTTGGGTCTAAACTTAAACAATCCATCTCAAATTAACAGTTTATTGTGGTTCAGTATGGTTAAGAGTCAAAAATCTAATTTCAAACCGGTTAAACCATCTAAAACAACAATCCAAAGCCCAACCTTGCATCAAACAGCCATTACGATTCTCGGCCCAAATAAAGCCCAGGTCCATAATATATATACCACTCATCTTTTAGCAAATGAAAGCCCTAGTTTCTCACTGTCTCTTTTGACAGTCTGTGTCTCTTTGCAGCTAAAGCTCTACCAACAAGACAATGGTATAGTCTTTACGTTTGCTCTGTTTTTTCTTACATTCTGTAATGAAAGGAATTCTCGGAGTATGTACTCATTGTTCTCTTGTTTGCCCTGTTTCCAGATTATCTCAGAGACCAATCGCAGAGAGATCTGCAAATACCTTTTCAAAGGTTAGTTCTTTTACATATCTTATGTATTCTTAGCACACATTAGCTAGATCTAGTGAACTTTTGAAAGTTTAAATCTTGTTGATGTTTCTGTTGGTTTATCTATGATCTTTATTGCTCAGTGATTTGTTTGCTAAATGATCTATACCAAATGGGTTTCACAGAAGGAGTTTTGTTTGCGAAAAAAGATTTTAATCTCGCAAAGCATCCGTTGATTGAGTCAGTACCAAACCTTCAAGTGATCAAGCTCATGCAAAGCTTCAAATCCAAGGAGTACGTTAGGGAGACGTTCGCGTGGATGCATTACTATTGGTTTTTGACTAACGAAGGGATTGAGTTCTTGAGAACTTATCTTAACCTCCCATCTGATGTTGTTCCCGCTACTTTGAAGAAGTCTGCTAAGCCTGGTGGTCGTCCCTTTGGTGGCCCATCTGGTGATCGCCCAAGGTGGATTTTAACACTTGTTGTGTCGGTTTTTAATACGCTGGAACATGTCTGGTCTGATGAACATGTGTGTTCTTGTTGGCGTTTGTTTCAGAGGACCACCTCGATTTGATGGAGACCGTCCTAGATTTGGTGACCGTGATGGGTACCGTGGAGGGCCTCGTGGTGGTGATGTTGGAGGTGAAAAGGGTGGAGCTCCAGCTGATTACCAGCCTTCTTTCCAAGTAAATCCCTCTTTCACTCATCATCTCTGTTAGATGATCTGTTCTGGCCTCATTAAGTCTTTTAACTAGTTGATGAGTCAAGTTTTGTCTGACATCGCATTGTGTTTCTGTTGTTCGTGTTGGCAGGGAAGTGGTGGCAGGCCTGGTTTTGGCCGTGGTGCAGGTGGATACAGCGCAGCAGCACCATCTGGTTCAGGTTTACCCTGAAAGAGTTGCTGTTATCGTTAAACAATGGAAAGACAGTTTTGTTTTTTGGCTTTAGTTTTGTTTTTGTGTTAATCCGGATCTATTATCTGTCTCTGACTTTGGTCTGAAGAAAAATAATCCTATAATTTCCAGGATTAGTGTTAAAATGCACGTTTATTATTCTTTTTGTCATGGAACCTTGTGCTGTTTCTTGCCTAATGGGACGTGACTTGCTTAATGAGACAAAAGAAGATGAACTTGTTTTGGGTTTCAGATAAAATCTGTCTTGTTTTGAAATGTAAACCATGCTTAGTAAAATAATGAGATGTTTATTGGACTATACTTGTGTAGCTGGTGATTCAGTATTACCTCCGGTCATTAAAAATAAAATTTAGTTTCTTACAAATTAAAATTTATTGCATTATTAAAAAAATATTATTTCTGGATTCTTAGCTTTGTTTCAAAATGTCTGTATTTTTGCCTTGAAGATCAACGAGGCATTGGGTTTGAGTCGAACGATTATGGACGTGGAGATAGTAACTGGTCCATGCCATATAAGCCATTAGCCATTTGCCATTAGAGGTGCATTGATTGCAAAGTGCGTTCTGAGTTGTATACAGTATATCTCACTTTATCACATTTCTTAAAGCGGTATGAATATGTTGAGACATTGCTAATAACAACGTGCTGGATGGATGGTATCTTCTTGTCAAAATCACACTTTCTGCTGAAAAGAAATGAACATGATGTTTCCAATGAAGGTACAGAAGTAATGGATACAGATGAGGAGAAGAGTACGTGTAATGTCTCGACCAATGGATATACAGTTACCCAAATGCAGTAGGGTGGATGGGTACAGAGTCACGGCTTTGTTTTCTCTGATGATTGGGGACTGCGTGATGTGCATCTTCATCTTTGCTTTCCATCTCTGTACTTGTTGAGGGTTTGGCAGTGTTAAGTAACCCTTTGAACCAACTACCTTGCAATCTCATGTTCCCATTGTCTGAACTGCCGAGTGTTCCAGGCCTTTGTGGAGAGCCATTGGAGCCGTTGGTTACGTTAGAAGTAACATTCGAAAGGAAGCGATAAGCCACTTTACTAGCTGATACTAGTTCAGTTTTGGCTTGCTTTATCTGCAAAATCCCAATTCACAAAAGAGTTTAGCACTCAGGTAATAAGAAAGAAGCAGCATGTGCAAAACGAAACGAAAGAGAACCCCACCCGCATTGCTGTGTTTCCTGCAACTTCCAAGGCTGTGTCGCCAGCATGAGCAAAGCGATTCACCCAACCTGTTAAGAGACCGAACCAGAACAATCAATCATATAAGCCTTCAAGAGCAACGCAGAGCCTGATTCCAAACACAATGGCTTTTACCTGGGAGTTTAGGCACACCAAGCCTGTCACAGAGAACATCACAGAAGTGATTGCAATTTTTAGACAACAAATCATAAGTGTGTCCAGGCCATTCTCTGCTGAGCTCACGCAATATCTGATTAACCATGAAGATGGTGCAATCTGTCTTCCCAAGAACAATTTTCTCACGATAAGTGTACATAGGATTCTTGGTATTAGGACAGCTGAAAACACCAGTTCCTTGTTCACAATACCCATAAGACCATTCATCATCTCCGTATACCTACACAAACTCATAAAGATACCAGGAGTCAATCTAATACTAATAGTCATCTAAAAGAGACACATGAACAAGACTAGTCAAAATGGTATGCACATAAGTCATAGAACCATGGAAACCAAAAGTCAAAAAGTCACACATAATCATTAGCTCAGAACTAATCTCTAAGTGGTCAGAGAGATCAATCAAGTAAAGGTGAGCCCTTTATGCTAAAAAAGTTTTCAAATTTACGACTCAGATCAAGTAAAGGTGAGCCCTTTGATGAAGTAAAACCTGAATGGCGCTATGGAATATGCCGCCGAGACCGATGCCATCTTTGAAGAACCTGTTGATCTGGAGAATGGTGTTGTTAGTCTTGTCAGATCCACTGTTGGTCACATCGTATATGTGCACAACAACCTCCGTCATCGATGATTCCTTCAAACTCCAAAACCTTATTTTCGAGCTCGCAGAATCTCTCCCTTATCGTTACGGTGCAAAATCCACTTTGCTTCAACAAAAACACACCACTAGATCTCTCCGTAAGTATTCTCTAAAGCTAAATTTGATGAACATGGAGATGGTGCGGCGGTGGTGGTGGGGATCCACCGAAATGACTCTTTTACCCTCGCTTTTCCTGCGTATTTGCTTCTTTACATGCAAGCCATACGCTACTCAAATCGGTTTAACACTAAACCGTTGGAATCGTTAATAATCTTGGCCGTCGAAATAAACTATGAATCTAACAGCTGTTAATAGCTCCGTCACGACTAGAGGAAGTCTCAAAGGTCCAATTGGAAACTTACATTGCAATAAAAGTCACAGATTATTCGACACGTGGCATGATTTAACAAGATAAAATAGAAACGGTCTACGTTTTTGTTGTTGTAATAACTACTCTCTCCGTTTCAAATTATATTGTGTTTTAAAATATTTATGATGTTTTAAAATATAATATGATATTTTTGAAGTTTTAAAATTAACTTTAATTTTATTAAAAAACTGTTTAGCCAATAAAATTTTACATTCATTTTATAATTTGTAGAATGACTTTAAATTATATTTTTAAAAGTATTTTCTAGAAAAGTGTAAATATTTTTGTGCGATATAAGATAAAACATCGGATATTATGAAAAGAATGAAGTATTTTTTTTTTTTGGTCAACGTTCTTGTAATAACTATCCACTGATTATTAATTAGAGTGATGTGGTTTCCTTGAAGTTTCGGTCCTACTTTAGCAATTAGGGTGATCTGGTTTTCTTTGAGCTGTTGAAATCTATATCTTTAACTGTTAGCTTGTTCAAGTTTGAATGCTATGGTTATGGCCTAAAACTATGTCGTTTTCAGATTAAGGCTATTGGCTTTGTAGCTTTAAACTAACTTTTAGGGGGTATGAGAAAGGAAGACGAATGATTCCAAATGTTAAGTCTGCAGATTCTTATAATTTCTCCCTTCAGATGTCTCTAGTTGTTTCCTTTTGGGATTGTATTGTCGGCACCATGAGCTATTCTTATATACCATAGTGGGCATACGTAGTTCTTGAGATACTCTACCAGTTTAGTCGCGGTTATATAGTAAGCACTTATGGATCACGCGGTGTGCAAGCCAGTTCAGCAGGTAGCTATGAAAGGGAAGAAGAGACTCGGTAAAGATGAATTTGATCGTGTCAAACAAACTGAGACGTTTGGAGAAAGCTCTTGCTACTTCAGCTGCCATAAGGGCTGCAATTGCAGAAGCTGTTGTTCTGCACGTCCTACTGGGCGAAGATTCTGATGATGATTCATCTGTTCAGCCTTGCATTACGTTAAAATGTGACTTCGCTTTTCAGTGAATTATAAGCTAAGAAGATTTTGCTTTGCTTCTTAAGTGGATGACTTTGATGTACCAGTTTTTGTTTCCACTGTCCCCACCACTTATACCAAAAAAGCTGCCCAAACTCTGATGGAGATCTTTATTACTGGACATGAACAAAAGTTTGTCAATGTTTTCGTCATTGTCTCCAAAAAAGTAACAGAAAACAATGCATACTTTGCAGAAGCATTTTTTTTTCTTTTTCATTTTTATCTTCTTCCAGAAAACGACTTTCCAAGGAAGGAAAAACAAGAAGAATCAGCGACCAAGTACAGAAACAAAAATCTAGAAGCCCTCTTGTGGAAGCCCTGAGGTAGAATGGGAACCAAACTCTAAACCTTAAACCAAAATCACCAGATTGTATCCCTAGAACTCTGGTGTCGTTTATAGTTAAACGCCAAACACAAGAAGATGAAAACAAAACCTACCAAAACCCCAAAAGTCTCATATTTTATTTGTTAATGGCGCATCGTTGTTGTTCTTACTGTCGTTGGAAACAAGAGTGTCTAGCTGTTCTGGATCTAATCTGAACCGTCGGATGTTACCACCATCGTCTTCTTCCGTAGTCTCCAAACCCCGAGGCGGAGGACCCCGGTGCACCATCTCATACATGTTCTGATTCTTCTCATATCTACACGCTTCCACCACCATCATCAAACCTTCTATTATTATTATTACGCCGCACAAATGGTCTGAAACTGTTATTGTTTTTCGAGTTCACTCTTCTCATGTTATCGAATCTCTGCTCTTGTCTAAACATCCTTCCTCTAAAGTTATGATGATGATGATTCTCCCCACCACCATCATTGTTTCTGCTATCGAAAAACCTCGAGTTTCGCTGGTTTCTTTGCATCACTGGGAGGGTAGAAACAATTTAATAAACCTTTAAACAAACTATTAGACTAATGGACTTTCCTCCCACTACACATCATCTTTAAGCTAACAATCTAAAAAGTGTCATGAAATTCTTAAGGAAATATCCTGTAAAATCCAATTTTATACTTTGGAATAAATAATATGGAAAACGATATTTATACTCTATGTAACGAGATTTGATGAAAATATATTCTTTAAACGAAGATAAATGCTTAAACGCTATTTTCGTTAAAAATTACAATAAGCTGAGGAACATGTTTATGGCTGTAATAATATGACAATTGTATGGATTACATACAAAAATGAAATGCTTAATAGAGCAGGTTCATGTAATTTAAATAACTAGTTTCATCCTCCCTTTGTTTCATATTAAGTGTTACTTTAGTTTTTTGCATACGAATTAAGAAAACAATAATTTTGCATATTTCCTATATAAAAACAAAATTACATATACACTTAACCATATTTCAACCAATAAAAAATTACTATAAAGCTAATAAATTTTGCATCGAAAGTCGAAAACGACACTTATTTTGTAACAAAAAAAATTCTCTATAACGATACTTAATATGAAACGGAGGGAATATTTGTTTATCTTTAAATTCCATGTTTCAAGTTACGTAAACAAAGATATCAATATGAATTGGACATTAGGGGATGGTTTGATAAGATCAAACTAGCTATTAGGAAACACTATGTACGGTATTATTCAAAAGGGAGACTTGGAGAAGATAGAGATGTGTGTGATCCACTAAAGTCAATGAAAATAATAATACATGGATACCACCAATGGATGGATATGTTTGCTCTTAATGGGTTTAGTAGAGACGTTTGTTCCACGGCAAGAACCCCCACCATTCTTTATAACACAGTCAAGAAGATTCCTTTCACTTAATTGAGGAATTCCAAGTCATTCTTTATATTAAAGCCCCAACACAAAGCATTCTCTTTTTAAGAACATTTATTCCAAATACTAGTTCTAAGCGTTTACTTTTGATTCCATCTATGTTGATAATAACATGAGCGATCTCTTGAGGAGGAAGGCTAATGAAAGTATGAGACCATCATCAGAATGTGCCATGATTTTCTTAGACTAAACAAGGAAAAGAAAAACAATTAGTCTAAGAAAAACAGAGTCTATCATTGATGCAGTATTAAAAATTACACATTCATTGAATCAATATATCTTTTAGAAAAACAGAGTCTATCATTGATGCAGTATAAATTCAGGTATACTGGATTTTAAATTATTCATTCACATAGTCATTATACAAATTTTAAAACGATTATTTATCTCAATCGAGTTTTCTTTAAATTTCTTGTTCTTCATGAATAATTAATTTGTGTTTGTTTACAACACTATAATAGAGATTCGTCCTTCCTTTGACTTATCAAATCTGATTAACCAACAAAACCAGCTTAGTCCTGTTATTAACCATACAATTAGAAAATCATGCAGGAAATACACGTTGACGTATTTCTAGGATCTGTCTCTTTTATTATCCAATATGTAGCAACACGAGTTGAAATGAGACAGTAGCAACGTGGCAATCCAAAACATCAGAAGAACCTACTAATACATTAGAGAAAAATAATGAGATTGTGAGTAACATCAACCTGAATTTCCTTGATGACCTATTTTCGAAAACCGATAAGAAGAGCATTAACAATGCTTCTAACTCAAATAACTAATATGAGCTATGATCATATGCAATATCTGGGCTTATTGAATTTATGTTAAGACTTGTCAGTAAACTGTTTGATAAAATGTTATCATGATTTATCATACTAAGGGACTGTTAATTATAACTTCTGATACAAAATCGAAATAGACTGGACTGGGCCTTTGGTTAACTGGGTGGGCTCGATTGACATGCAAGATATTATTATTATTATTTTCGTTATGTGACCTGCTTTAAACAAGTCTTGAGAAATGTCCCCATTCTCCCTCAGGTTCTCTGGTTGTTGATGAAGGTTTTGAACTGTACATAGAAATGACGAGGAAGAACAAAAAGGAAAGCTGGACCCTGTAGTTTCCGTAGAAATGCAAAGGATACCTTCTCTGACTCTTCTTCCTATATTATGGATCATACATTGAAGATATTTATACTGTAGAAATTGTATGTGCCTCTAAGAATATTAATATATAATTATATTTACATTCCTCATAATTAGATGACTAGATGAATGTTATGTATTATATAAGGTTCTCACAAATATATTTTTAATTGTCTTACTTACATTTTAGTTATTTTTGTTTATTTAATGGTGAAGAATTAACATGGTAATTGTTCTTTGTGATACAAAACTGGAATAGGTTTTTGGGTCTGGTGAGCTCGATTGACAAGCAAGAGATCTTTATTTTCCTCTTATTTTGACATAAATTAAATAAGTCTTAGGTCAATGAGAAATTCCTCATCATCCTCCTTCT